>JAQFYB010003292.1:0-20037 GCA_034694085.1 Pogonognathellus longicornis | reverse complement strand
GTATTGAGTCTGGTTATTTGCTATATTTATAGGTTACACAGAAGCTGTTCTGTCAAGGCTAGTTGAAATTATTCCAAGAATGACTGATTTAGCTACAGCCAATAACTTAATTGCCGACGTGGGTGCTTTTCGGGACCCATCTGTTGAAATCATTGATTATGGGAAAGTGGAAGGAACCATCAAAACAGTGCGGGATAGAATTACGGGATTCAATGCAACAACTTCTGTAATGAGACTTTAAAATCATTTAAATTATGAATAATAAATATAAAATCGCAATGCATTTATTTGTTCTTAATGTCATTTAGGTGGAGAAGCTTATATCGGAGGCTACGCGAATTGATAGTCTGGCTCAAATGTATGAAGGTTGGACAGCCTGGGTTTGAATTGTAAACTTTCACTTAAACAGGTGTAATAATGCCGGTAGTGCATTTACAGCGTCTGTATATCGTGAAAAAGCTGAATTGGATTAAAGGTATCCTAAAAGGCTTCGTGGCTTTGAGCCCTTAGCTTGGTGTGAGATTCGATAGGGTCGTGCTGGGCGATAATTCATGATTTTATGTGTATACATAACAAAAATCATGTCGCTGATCTTGTTAAAAATCATATTGTACAAGGTTGAAATATTTTCTTGATTGGAATAACGAATCGAAAAATTGTATTGAATGTGCTACGTTGTCAACTGATTGGGGATTAGAATATAAATTGATACAGAGAAATGATAGCTTGCTGCAAGCTGCGTTTGTTTACGACTAAAGTTTATGTGATTACTACACAATATAATTATTAATTTAATAAGGTTATTATATTTTCAAATTGTGGTACCTTTAGTATGGTTTATTATCACTATACTTTACACTAATTATACAAGGATTGAAATAAAACAGATTATATGTATTGAATTTAGCACACTTAAACGGCTCATCTAACAACATTATTTTTAGCAATGCGCAAAAGTTCTTCGAGTTATTTTTACTTGCACTCTTTCGCTGCTCTATGGTACAACTCGTACATATTATTTAGGAGGTGGTGTTGGAGTTATAGGAACATCTTCGGACGCTGGAAGTGCTTCACGATAGTTGGGGAATTGTTCCCATGGGCTTGATAAGTCAAACTTGCGAAATTCTTGTGCCAATTCCAATGGTTCAACAACAACACGTTTTACTTCATCGTCATATCTTACCTAAAATGTAAATGTAAATTGAACATGAACACTCTTCCCCATTTTTTTCATATACATATGTTTAAGTGAGATATTAAATATTAACCTCAACATATCCGGTGAGTGGGAAATCTCTTCTAAATGGATGTCCTTCGAAGCCATAGTCTGTAAGAATTCTGCGAAGATCAGGATGGTTGGAAAAGAAAACTCCGAACATATCCCATATTTCCCTCTCATACCAATTAGCCGCTTTAAATACATCCACTACTGAATCGATAGGTGTGAGCTCATCGGTATAAGTCCGAACTCTGATACGCGAGTTGTAACGTAGAGAAAGAAGATTGTATATTATCTGCCAAAAATATGATTGATTATTATTACATTAATTACAACTTTCGCAACGTAGTACAACTATTACTTTTAACAGACTAAGTTTACCTCGAAGCGATTTGCTCTGGAGGGAACATCCATTCCAGCAATATCCGACAAGTTCACAAACTGAGCAGTATGATGTTCCTTCAAAAATGACAAAACTGGTATAACACCTTCGGGTACAATTAAAATTTCTAATTCGTCTCCACAAGTGATCTGAACTTTCTGTACGAATTTTGGCATACACTCAGCAACATAACGACCGAATTCAGCCAGGTTATCTTTAGCAACTGCATCTACTTTTCGTACTGCGGCTGTAAAATTTAAACAAAATAAAAAATAAGATTAGTTTTTTATTTAGGTATACGTTCTTTAAAATAGTTACAATTAAATATCGATATTCAATACTTACGTCTTGTTTCCGGCGGAGGTGGACCTTGGCTTCCAGCACCTGCTGCTGCTGCTGACATAAATCTTGGATATGAGGCAACGGGCATTTGTACCTTCAGCAGATTTCCTTAAAATTCAAAAATAATCATTCAATCATTGCTGGTGGGCGATCGGACATCGGAACAGGTTAGTTACATTAAATAATTAAATTTTACACATCATTTAATAATTTCCCTGTGAAATGTAAGATCAAATAATTGATTTTTGCAGCTTGTTCTTTTACAAAGATAGAACATAGAAGAAAATTACGCCAATAATGGCCTGATTTTTGATTTTCTATTACATATTATTTATATATTCAAAATGGTTTTTCTTACCTTTGCTTACGGCAGCTGTTACCGCACGTCTAATTAAGGCGGATGCCATTTTTTATTGTATTTAATAAATTATGAATCGACAAACTACGTTTATTGCAAACTTGCACACACGTACAAATCCACTTAAAAAATTTGCATGCAAAATTAATTGCAATTTAATTTTGTTTACAAGCAGAAACAGAAAGTTTGAATCTCCGACTGATTTGAATTTGGCGCGGAGGGGAGTTGTGATTTCGCGGAGTGTAGGAATGAGATGAGGTAGAAAAGTGTCAAGTCTTGTTTTGCCAGGTCATTTGGCTCGAAGGCGGAAGACATTCAAAATCCGAAATGTTGACGTGGTCATCGTTGTCACTGTTGATATTTTATTCGGTGGTGGCCGTTGGACACGAACAAAAGATACAAACGGTCTTAGTGGCACGATGGAGTCCAACTTCTCTTTTGTCGGAGGCTGCCGAATTCATCTCCGATGTTGACCCCTACCTTTTTTGGCAATTTGTTGAAAATGTCTTCACGAATCAAGACAGTTACCCAACGCCAGCGTCCGGTAAAATTTATTTCTCCACGTGACATGAAAATGAACAATGAAAAATGTAAAACGTGAATTTTTAAAGTTAAATGACATTAGTTTTCGTATTACGATTGTTACAGATGACGCGGAGGCAGACTTGGCTTCGGTTTCGGCATTTAATGTCGTGTCGCCGGCGAAATTGCGGTTAATGGAATGGGCAATGACGTCCAGAGCTTATTCTCCAAGGGTCATCATGTTTACTCAGGTCGGTATGAATAAGATGAAAAAATGGTACATTTTGGTTCAGGTTTACCGATATTGACTATTGACTGTTCAGTCAGGATTTCAGGAAGGTCCTTATTGGAGTCTCAGTCACAGTCTCAGAACGATTTTTTGTTTGTTTTGTAGATGGCCCCTTCGCAAGGACCCGACTGCAAATCTTTTGTGGTTTTTAGTAACAAAAAAGTCGCCTGCGATGTGGAGCAACTTAGAAAAATTGTAGAAGCTGGACAGCTGCAAGGGGACGTTTCGTCAGAACTTTTTACAGAAGCTGATCATAAGTATCCGTCGTTTGTTTGGAGTCAAGAAAACCCTCCTGTTGCGGTTTTGTATGGTCAACTGACGTCTCCTGTTACGAGAAAGCTTCATAACTATCTCATGTAATACTTTTGAACAATTCTTAGCGAATGAATTGGCGTTTTTTAATTTGTTGAAATATTTTCATGTTGTTTATTGGATTAGAACGAAAGTGGAAAGCATTGGTTACATTCTTCGTCCTTATCAAGAGAAAACGTCAGAAAAAATGGTATTGACTGGTTACGGTGTGGAACTACAATTTAAGTCGACAGAATATGTTGCCCAAGATGATTCTAGCAAAACGAAAGGTTTGTTTTTAGTGTGTAAGTATATTATAATGGCCTAAATAATTACAAATATATTATAAATTGAATCATTTCTTATTAGATGAAAGTCAGGAAGTTAGTGGGTTCGTATTTAACAAGCTGCACGAAATATATCCCACTCTCAGTCTACAGTTGGACAAATTTCAGAACCATTTGGCCTCTGCAAGAGGCAAAAAATCGGAATTTGAGGCTTTAAAAGCATGGCAAGTTCAAGAGCTGGGACTACAAGCTTCTCATTTTACAACTATACAAGAAAACTTCATGGACGCATTGTTAGATGTTTCCGGAAATTTTCCTTCTCGAGCAGCTTCATTGAGCTCTATTCGAGTCCCTGGAGATTTTAAGCAAGCTGTGGCGTATAACCAAAGGATCTTACAATCTAGCTTCAATATTGACGAAGGGGATGGAGCATTTTTTCTTCAAGGAAATTACCTGGATCCCGACTCTCTGGATTTGTTTACATTTCAAGACACAATGAAATCCGAATTGAATCTTATGGAATTACTTCGAAGTGTTTATCATGAAAAAGCCCTAACTAGAGCCAAAATTGATAATATTTTATCTTTAGGATCAAAAACTAATTCTGAGCCAGATTTGGCATTAGATCTCCGCGACTCGTCTGTTTATTGGATCAATGATTTGGAGAAAGATGAAGAGTATGAAGATTGGCCAGATGATTTGACACAACTGTTCTTCCGAATGGGCGGTGTCATGCTACGTCCTGTGCGTCGCAATGTCTTCAATTTGTTGCTGACTTTGGATCCTGACGATGTATCAACTGCTGGAGGTAAAGTTGTATTTAATCACAGATTTTCATAAAAAATTCCAGGGGGTGGAGATACAGGCTTCTTTCCATGTGCACAAAAACTAACGAGAAACCTTAAGTCAAATACATGGGGAATTTTTGACCTAGAATTTCTAATTTTTAGGAGTAATAGTTGTTAAAGCAAGAAAATTTAGCTGAACATTTCATATTTCAAAAATTTCATTTAACAATTTTTAAAAAAATGGCAAAATTATAAACTCTACAATGCCAAGTATTTGAAAACTTAATTTCGGGTACCGGGTGACGTCACCAGGTACTCATTGAGGTACTGAGGCCGGGGACAAAAAACTCTTCTATCTATCTCCGTACCCGTAGTTTTAAGTATCCTGGAAAAATTCAATAACTGTTGATCATTTTGTTTGGTCTTAGAAATGTTGAAATTAGCCCAGTCATTTATGGCTCACAAAGCACCGGTACGCATTGGAGTTGTTTTATGCCCGACTAGAGAATCGAATACTTATGGAATATCAAATTCGGATCTCATTCGACGAATTCTCAATTACGCTGTTGCTGAAGAAAAAATCAAGAAAGTCTTTAATGACGTTGTCTCTGTAAGTTTGTTTTAACTGTCTTCAGTCATGTATATATCAAATGTGACTTCATAATTCATTCCTTATGCTAATTTTTGTAGGCTTTCACTTCTAATGATTTTACTAAATTGAAAAAAACGTTTGGAGACCCCGGAGAAGAATTTGACTTTGGAGCAAAAATGTCCTGCGAGTTTGTAAAGAAAAGCGGACGTCCGACTCCTGGAGCTTTCTTAAATGGCGTTCCATTGAAATGGGATACTGTCGATGATTTCGAAGAAGTTGTGTTAAGTCAACTACTTAGGGAGGCACAGGCAATTCAAATTGATGCGTACAACGGTCGCGTGCGTGATGATACGGATATATTTGAATATCTTATGAATAAACCAAATGTTCAACAAAGGTAATTATAATTTTATGTTTTCTCGCACTGCTATTGTAGTGTTTTATTGTTGTGTAAATATAAATGATGTTTTTATTTTTTTTAAGGTTGAATGACAAAATTTTGGATGCTTCTAACGCAAAATACATATCTTTTGGAACTGAGATTTGGGAACCCGGTAAATTACCAAAAAACCCTATGGCACGATTGGCTTCCTCTTTGAAGTATCTCACACCTTCAGGCAAAAGGCGTACTCCTGTAGCTGTCACTATGTGGATATTCTCAGATGTCAGTTCTCCTGAAGGACAAAAGTTTCTGTTGAACGCAGCGGAATTTTTACTTGATTCGTCAACTCATTCAAGAATTGCTTTCATTCCTACCGATAATGGTGACTCTGCGTTTAAAACGATGCTACTGGATGCATTTGCTGCCGACGATCTTAAAAAAGTCGTTGAAATCCTAAAAGATTACAACAATGAACTTCCTGGGGAAGGTAGTTTGGACGAAGGAGTATTTGATATCGCACAAACATTTATGAAATTGACCGGAGTTCCTGTAGGCGGAAAGGGTGTTGTTGTCAATGGACGACTGATAGGACCACTTGTTAATGATGAACTTTTTGACGTCGGAGATTGGACTTTGGTTGAAAAATTCAGTTTTGATAGTTGTGCTAAACATTTCGGTAAGCTATCAAAAATATTGTGATTTAGTAATGTATGATATGCTTTAAAGATTTAATAAACATATCAATTCATTTAGATGAAGAAGATAGCGATGCCGATTCGATTATGAGAGTGTGTGCTGCTCTTGGTGATCCTGTTGTAAAAAATCGAAATGCTAAGCGTTTCCAGATTCCTGCGTTTGAAAAATCATTTAAAGTTGACAGCGGTAAAGAAAATGACGAATTTTACGTGGATTTAACAGTTGTGATTGATCCTGCGTCTCGTACTGCACATAAAATAGCATCAGTTCTATCTGCGGTTCGAGAGACAATTGGACAATGGCTTAAAATTCAAATTGTTTTCAATCCTCCGGCTAAGCATTCCGAACTACCACTAAAATCTTACTACAGATATTCGGCTGGAGAAAAATTTAATGAGAATATTGTGTTTGAAAATATTCCAAGAGATCCTCTGTTTACCCAGAATTTCTATGCTCCTGACAACTGGATGGTGGAAGGTAATTTCATTCCACATGTTTTATACTAACAACATAGTAAGTCGATTCAATTTGTCTCTCTGAAGATATCTATTTAGTGTTATTTGCTAATTGTTATGGATATTTTGTTTTCATTCCACAGCCGTGAAAGGTGTTGACGATTTAGATAACATTCGCCTGAGAGATTTGGGTTCAACGGTGGACAGTGTATATGAACTTGAACATTTATTAATTGAGGGTCACTGTTTGGAGTCTAAAACTGGGTCTCCTCCAAGAGGGCTTCAATTTACTATATCGTCTGCCACAAGTGGTAAGAATAATGAATTTCTGTTATTGATTTAAGAATAGATTTCCTCAACTTTATTTATATGAGGTTAAAATAATCGCCGTAATCATTTAGAGAAATACAAGTATAATTAGCTAGATTTAAAGATTGTCAATATTAAATGTATATGTTTGCTTGTTTAACAGATGAAAGTTCAAATCGAGATGATAAATCTACGATTGTAATGGCTAACTTGGTAAGTTTAAGAAAATTCAAAAAATTGTATAATCCATGCCCTTATTTTCACCAGACTTTCTCATCTAATGTCGTTTGTCTGTCGTTTGTATCGTAGGGTTACTTTCAACTGAAGGCTGAGCCTGGTGTTTGGAATTTAGGACTCCGAGAAGGACCTTCTAAAGAGATATTCTCGCTAGAGACTCACAATTTAAAGCCAGTAGTTGTTCAATCATTTCAATCGGTGGTTGTCAAAGTCAAAGTGAAGAGGAATCCAGGAAAGGAGACCACCTCTCTACTCGACAGCGAACAAGAATCTGGAGGTGCTTATCTATACGCTTTCATTCCTATTTAAAAACTAATGAAACGGTGTGCTTTACTTTGAATCATTACTTTTCAGGTTGGTTTAATTTCGGTTCCAAAAAGACTGACAATGAAGATGATGTCATAAATATTTTCTCCGTAGCGTCTGGTCATTTATACGAACGAGTGTTAAAAATTATGATGTTAAGCGTACTAAAAAATACGAAGTACGTTAGTTAATTAATATTTTTTACTTTACAAAATGTTAGTTTTTGTACTCAAATCATTTTCACTTGGTTTTTTGTTTTTATTTCCCAGGTCTAAAGTGAAGTTTTGGTTCTTGAAGAACTACCTTAGCCCTACTGTGAAAGATATTCTACCGGAAATGGCTAAAGAGTATGGGTTTGAATATGAACTTGTGCAATACCATTGGCCACGATGGTTAAACCCGCAAAGAGAAAAACAAAGAATTATATGGGGCTACAAAATCTTATTTCTCGATGTACTTTTCCCTCTTTCTCTCAAGAAAATTGTTTTCGTCGATGCAGATCAAGTGGTTCGAACAGATTTGAAAGAACTTTTTGAATTGGACTTGGAAGGTATGACAAATAAAACTTTGACATTTTATCCTAAAGTAATTGAATTAGGTTTTACAACATTTTTAACTAAAAATAGGAAATCCGTACGGCTACACTCCGTTTTGTGATTCGCGTACAGAAATGGAAGGATTTAGATTTTGGAAGAAAGGATATTGGAAATCACATTTAGGGAAACGAAAATATCATATTTCAGCTTTGTAAGTGTTACTGATTCTATTAAGTTTTTTTGTTGAGTATTGTAAATTGGCTATTTTGCAGTTTCTAGTGTCTAGAAAGAAAGTAGTAATTTTTTTTAAATTAATAGATACGTAGTTGACTTGGTAAGATTCCGAAGAATTGCAGCTGGAGACAGATTGCGAGGTCAATATCAAGCACTTAGTCAGGATCCTAACTCCCTATCTAATTTAGATCAGGTAAACTTTTAATTGAGACAAATTACAATTACATTATCGTTTGTATTCTTGAATTTTGTAAAATAATTGGTACATGATTGCTTGTAGGACTTACCTAACAATATGATTCATCAAGTGGGCATAAAAAGTTTGCCCCAAGAATGGTTGTGGTGCGAAACTTGGTGTGACAGTGATTCAAAGAAATATGCAAAAACGATTGATTTAGTAAGTTTACTTCACAATTTACTTCACTCTCGATTGTAATGTTTTTTTCTAGGAATTGGATAATATGAGTTTTGATTTTTTACCTCTTTCAGTGTAACAATCCTCTGACAAAAGAACCAAAGTTAGATGCTGCCCAAAGAATAGTGCCAGAGTGGAAGGGATACGATCAGGAACTAAGAGAATTTACGATGAGAGTTAGAGGAAGTGGTGACAGCACAACAAAGGAACATTCAGAGAAGCATACAGAATTGTGATATCTTAATATTATTGATTTAGATACAAAGTTTACAAATTATTTAATTTGTCAATGCATTTGTGAAATTTAAAAATGTTATTGAATCCTTGTTCAAAGTTTAAAACGATTCGATATCTTTTCCTATAATTACTTGTTATGTATTTGTGACGCGTGAATTTGTGTTGTGTATCTGTGAAAACTTTGTGTTCTGATGTTTGATTGATGTAAATTGATAAATCGTTTGTTTTTAATATGATTTGAATTCAGTTTCCACTTTTCTGATATTAGGTATATCCGTGCATAAATGTTGTTCGAAAGCTCGTAAATAACTCGTCAATTTTATGTAAAAGTTAACTCTGACTAAGCAGAATTTCATGTCTGAGTCTTGAAAGCTTGATAAATCACGTTGTTCACATTATAATTGTTTCATGTCAATCTGTACAGTGTATAGATTATATATTTTTGCCCCGTTTCCTATGTGTTACACAAACAGATTCTACATTTTCAACAAATGTTTCAAGTGCAAGTTTAAAATAGTACTAGTAGGTACACCTACTGTAGTGTACGTACTCTATACAAAAGTCGATTAACTGATATTAACACCAATTTTATTTATTCTGTGTTATATCGACTAGTCAACTCAATGGAAGTTTGCACAAATTATTCCTAACCACGTAAAATTAAAGTATGTATTTGTAGATATTCGTATAAGTATATCATTATAAATTATAATACCTCTCAACTGTGTAAATGTGTGGTATGCGTACATGAATTTGACCCATGAATGATTAAAACTACGAGTAGTGGCTTAACTAGTATGCAGTAGTAGAAGTAGACTTATACGTGTAAGTTTGCGATACAGATTACAATGTTTTTCAGCATTTGCAACGAAACCTTTGTAAATGTTATATGAAATTACATTTTGAGTAACAAATCGAGCAAAAATGACTTTTTACTCCTTAATTAAAGGAGTGTTACTTACAAGTGTATTAAAATCACATTGAAAGTAAACCCTGATTAATTTAGTGCTTTTACACATTCTCATGAAAGGCAGACTCATTTACCTATACCTCCAAACCAAGACAGAAATTCATTATTTTAATGTTGTTTAGTACAGCAGGTTTTCATGTAAATCCCAACCAACATGAGACAGTACGAAATCTGAAACGCATACCAAATCATGACAATCTTAAATATTTCATTTACATACAAAATCGTTTAAAGACTTTTTCTCTGTTTGTCTGCACAAACTTCCATAATTGCAGCAATTAGTTATAGTATAGTTGTCTCTTTCAATTTTTTATTCTCAGCTCTTTAACTATGTATGTAGAGAAAGGAGTTTTATTCAAAAATAGAAATCGACATACCCTGAAAAATGACTAAACATGTTTGCCAAATAGCGTCATCATTATCATCGCATGAATTCATATTGGATGTTCAATAAACTGTCATGATTATTAGAATTAGCACTCGGATACACTCCTTGTGTGTGATATAAATAACAAAATTAGCGACAATGTAATGTTCACCACGATCACGAATTCACGATATGAAAGGAGTACAAGTCATGTGCTACAATTTGACCTTGTCCTAGAGCACCAAAGAATTATCTTTGTGTATTATTATGCTGAATCTCTATCTCCATGTCGTCTATGTGTAATACTTGAGGGTTTTAAAGCAGAATTTTGTTTGTGTGGAAGCAACAACCAAGCTTTAAGCTTAAATACTGGATCTGCTTGTGTATTATGTGCATGCAGATCCAGTATCCAGTATAATATATGGATCAGAAACAAGTTTGACTCTATAGAACACTTCTTGTTGCTTGTATTTGTATAGCGGTTCGGTTCTTACTAAAAGTGTATCATACAAAAGTATTACATAATACTAGCGTATAAGGAGTTAACAGAACCCGTGTACTTGTCCAGAGTATTCTCCTCTGCTGATTATTTGATTAAATTGCTTTGTAAGTCATTCATTCTGTATGCGATAGTAATTATATTTTGCATGTATAATTTATACGAGACTGACAGATATAATAGTTTTTATCGTATCTAATTATTTGGGTGTATATGCCACTGGCTTATTCATTTCAATCGAATACCAACACCATCCTACCTACTTTACTAACACATCCATTCAATCCATTATATAATATCTCCTTTTCTCCAGTCACCTATTTGACCGTCTTGTCCTCCGGCATTTGCACATAGATTTAGTGCTCTCTTACACAAAGTTACATAATCAATATATTTTTTTAGATAAATAAATTCCGAAAATGAATTCAAGAAGCATTTCCGCTTTCAACGCTCTTTACAAAAGTCAAACCAAAAATATTGTAGGAGCAAGAGCCGGGTAAGATATTTATCTCAGAATGAGTTTACACAATTTTGGGTGAGATAAAAATAATGAACCTAATTTTTTATTCAATTACATTTGTATATAGATCATGGTGGGCGGGAGTAGAAATGGGTCCCCCGGACGCAATTTTGGGTGTAACTGAAGCGTTTAAGAAGGACACAAATCCCAAAAAAATTAACCTGGGTGTTGGAGCGTACAGAGATGACCAAGGGAAACCTTACGTCCTTCCCAGCGTGAAAAAAGTATGAAAAAAATTAATATTCATTGTATTGCATATTGTTGATTGTTGTAGTGGGATTGTATTTTTATTGTAGTTTAGTGGTGCCAGTATATAATTCCTTATATACACGGTATGAAATACAGGTCACGATCGGTTTGATTTGATATTTGTAGGCCGAGGAGCAAGTATGGAAGAAATCACTGGACAAAGAATATGCCCCTATTCACGGAGTAGCTGACTTTACAAAAGGAGCCATCAATTTAGCTCTTGGGGATGGGAACGAAGTCGTCGCTAATGGATTGGTAAACCCACCATTCAATAGAGTACAAACATTTCATTCTTGATTATCAGTAGATTAATTTGCATAAAACTTTTTTGCATTGAAGAATGCCACTGTGCAAGCCATCAGTGGTACAGGTTCCTTAAGAGTGGGTGGAAACTTTTTAGAAAAGTGGTTCCCTGGAAATAAGGACATTTACTTACCTGCTCCAACTTGGGGAAACCATATCCCAATATTTAAACATGCTGGCCTTCAAGTAAAATCATACAGATATTACGATCCTAAGACCTGCGGATTTGATTTTGCTGGAGCGCTAGATGACATCAAGAAAATTCCAGAAAAGTCTATTATCCTACTCCACGCTTGTGCTCACAATCCAACCGGTGTTGACCCCCGTCCGGAACAATGGGCTGAGATGTCGAAACTTATTAAAGATAAGAAATTGTTCCCCTTCTTCGATATGGCTTATCAAGGATTCGCCTCTGGTAAGTTAAACAATACATTTCTATTTCTATCTTCTTACACTTCTAAGTAACAAAGTTGTAATTTTTCGATTATGCTATGAAACAGGAAGCATTGACAAGGATGCTGCTGCTGTAAGATTATTTTTAAAAGATGGACATAACATTGCATTGGCTCAGTCTTTTGCCAAAAACATGGGATTATACGGTAAGATTGTTTGTGTATTAATTCTCATTTTTGCAAAAATACAATTCCGTGGTTAATGTGTCATAGTTTAAGTATTATAGATTTTCATGTTATTATTTGAAAAAAATAGGTGAGCGTGTTGGAGCCTTTTCATTAGTTTGTGCCTCAAAGGCTGAAGCTGATACAGTGATGTCGCAGTTGAAAATCCTAATTAGACCAATGTATTCTAACCCTCCAATTCATGGTGCCAGAGTAGCAGCGGAAGTTCTTCACACACCTGAACTCAGAGCCCAATGGTAGTTTTATTATTCGCAATCTTTCGCCTGAAGGAGCGTTTTGTGTTAGAAAAGCTGGATACAATTAAATTCACCATTATTTTCTCATGTCATTTTTCAGGTTGATTGAGGTAAAAGGAATGGCCGATCGAGTAATCAGCATGAGGACTCAATTGAAGGCAAATCTGGAGAAAGAAGGATCAACAAGGAACTGGGCCCACATTACTGATCAAATTGGAATGTTCTGTTTCACTGGCATGACACCTGAACAAGTTGGAAAACTGACTAGCGAGCACAGTGTTTACCTGACAAAGGACGGGCGTATTGCAATTGTAGGAATTACAACGAAGAATGTGGAATATCTTGCCCATGCCATGCACCAAGTCACTAAGTAGAGTTGTTTTATCAGTTATTAAGAGATTAAGAAAGACTAATATAAATGATTTAGACAAATTATTGTCATGTTCTGAATGTTCTGATATTAGTCAATTTTAATGTATATAGTAATTCCATTTTGTTTCTTTGAAAATAACCTGAGTATAAATGAGCTTTGCAAATTGTTCAATTGAAGAAAAAACAATATTTGAAATGTTAATGAATATAAATTGGTTATCAAAATGAAAAATATGTATCATAATAATTTCTAATATCATTACAATTGTGATGCTAATATATTACTAAATCCAATCCAAACCGATCTTTCTGGTGCTAATAAAATTAAAGCAGTTGCAGATACATTACAAATATTCGTGTAATTTTGATTCACTGAAATCCGAATTTATACATCAAAATAAGAAAGAGTTAGGGAATTTCATGCGTTTCATGATCATCCAGTTTTTAGCCATTGCTGGCTGTGGCCAAAATCCTTGAATGTCTAGTTTAGGTTTTAAAATTTTAAAGGAATAACTGCCACTGTAATGTACACTTTGTACACCTCCGTGTTCTCACATTTTAATCAAAAATTGTAATAAATAAAAAACTTAACTTACCTAACTACGTTTCTTGCCGAGGAAAAATATAACGGGTGAAGCGAGAATGAGACAAAACTTTGTAAAGCAATCGCAAACAATGCAAGGATTGTGAAGAACTATGAAGAATTAAATCAAAGGATTCTTTCACTGTCATTTTGCATTTTGCATATATTATAAAAATAAGGTAAGCTCATTATGATTTTGCAAACTCAATTGACTTAATTGACATTAAATAGTTCATTAAAATAAAATAAATTTAAAGTTATACACTAGTCTAGTGTAGTGTGTATTATTTTTAGTATTTTCATGCACTTATTGACTATATTTTATATATACAATGTACAAATACAAATACAAAATAGCTCGGTGAGTTCAATTCATCAATTTCATAAAAATACAATGCCTTGTTATGGGAATCTGGAATCAGATACTTTTAAAATCCTTCCCAGAAGATGATGTGGGACATAATTTACGCTTATATACATCTGTATCAGTATTGGCCATTTACATTTGACATTATGATGATTTAATGATTTTGTTGTCTTTTTGATTTCAGAAATGAAGCAAGCCGGTAGCAGTGAAATGGAGTGGGAAACCGAAACTTCCTATGAAGATCCTAATAATTTTTTTCCACAATGGGAGCATTTGTTGGCAAAATGCAATCGACCTCTAGGGGCTTACTCAATAGTGGTTGAAGAGGGACAGCAACCAGATTTGGATTGCGTACCAATGTTCTTTAGACTGAATACCTTCAGACCCCGTTTGGAGGCAAGTATACGAGTGAAATGGCCCGGCGTGAAATTAAAAGAAGAAATTAGCCGTGTACTGCTTAAAGATGTGTCAAATGACATTGTTGAGGAATCCACAGAAAGTAAACAAACTTCTTCCAGCTACCGTAAGGATGGATCGTTTAAAAAAAGTAGTTCAATTGGTAAGCAAAAGTAAATATTATGTTGTATTTTTAAAAGCATTCTTGGGATTACACCATTTACACCTATAATTTATAAAAAAAAATCTTTTCACTTTTAGCTCTTATTGGAGTCATACAAAAGCTTCATAATGCTAACCAGTCAGAAATACAGCGTTTATGCAAAAATATCGGAGTTCTACCTTTGCCTATTAAAAAGCCAGTAAAAGATAATGATAAAGAAAGGGAACTGTTTTTATCGGATACAAAAACTACTATTCGACTTGTCAATGAGGGTAATGAAAACCGAATTCCGTACGGCGAAATTGTTTCGGGTGTTGTTTGTGCTGTGAAAGGACAAGTTAGATTCAATGATTTTATAGTTGAAGATGTTATTTTTCCATCTCGTCGTGAACCGATTTGGCCTACCGTGACGAAATTACACAACGTTGAAATGGTAAAACCTAAAAAATTATAAAACATGAACATTTAAAATAAGCTCATCAGGAAGGAGTAACTCCAAATCTCTAATTATAATGTCATTAAGAAAACAATTTACTATTATCTAACAGGTTTTTATATCCGGTTTACACATTGGAAAACTAGCAGACAATTTCGTGTATAGGAATTTGTTATTAGAGTATCTGCAAGGTATGACTGGAAATCCAGCTGAGCAACAGCATATGGTTAGACGCAAAAGCAGAGCGTTTATTTTAGGAAATAGTTTTTGGAAGACTCCTTGTAAAGAAAATTTTAGCTTGCCATCTCAAGTTAAAACTGTTAAAGCTGTGGACGAATTTCTTGCTCAACTTAGTGTAAGTAGTTTCAATGATTATTTTTCCTTTTAATATTCGTAATGATGTTCTCTGATCTTCATCAACATTAATAAATGTAAATTACATCCAATTTGTCTTTTTAATTTCAGGAAACTATGGAGGTATTCATTCTTCCTGGAAAATCGGATCCAACAGCTTCGCCAAGTTTACCCCAGACTCCACTACATTTCATGATGTTCCCAAGATCAACACAGACGAAAGGTTTTCACAGATTAACAAATCCTGCAAATATTAAAGTATCTATTTCAGAGAATAGTACCCAGTCACAAACAGTTAAAACTGGAGAACATCTTCATATGATTATATGCAGTGGTAAAAATGTCAGCGATGCATTGAAAGCTTCCAATATTAAATGTCCTTTGAAAATGTCACAAAAATTTTTGGAATGGTCTCATATACATCCTACTGAACTTGAAAATATTTCACTTTACAATGGAAAATGCCAAGATGTCTTTTGTCAACCAGAGACTCTACCCCATTTGTTTGTTGTCGGAAATCAAGACTCGTTTGGTGTAGATACTTGGAAAGGAGTAAAGATTGTTTCTGTTCCGAGTTTCGAGAAAACGCATACTATCGCTTTTCTCAATTTCGATTTAGACGTTATTCCCATTAATTTTAATGTTTTTGTAACCCGTTAATTTATTACATAGCAGATGCTTTGATGTAAGTGATGCAACGATGACAGTATTTGAAAACTTCAGTATATATTTAATTGAGTTTGTAAATTGGAGAATTGTAGAGCTAAAGCTTATTTTTGTTATAAAATATGGGACATACGACATATTGTGAACGACATATTGTGAAAGTAAACTTATAATAAAACACACATTTGAAGTTGAACTTAATTAAAAGCAAAATTCGTGTGATTTTTCATAGCAAGCATAACATTCACAAACTATTGTCTGGGTTGAAAAGCTAAGATATTCAAAAATTGTAGGAATATAAAATTTGAAGGCAAAAAATAGTCCAAGTTACTACTTTATTACAAATTTTTTTAACGTTCATTTAGTTTTAGTTCACACATTTAACGTTTTTCTTCAAATAATACGGAAGGGTCAGCGTAGTTATGCATTGAAGGATCCCATTGTTCTTCTGACAAACTTTCTTCGACTTCTTGTGGATAGTGTGTTGGAAAAGGTGGAATAATTGGTTCACCCCTAACATGTAAACAAGTATACATTGAGTACTGTTACTCTTCATCGTGATATTTGTATGAAAATAAGTAGGTAATTTTACTTTTTCTGGGGGATGATAGAGTCTCGAATTGTCACGTACGCACCAACAGCTCCGGCAATCGCATCACCTTTTACCCAAATTAAGTTGTACTTCGTATTAATCCTTAATATCTGTAAACAAATAATTAAAGCAAGTGTTTTTTAACTTTCTTTACAATTATAGGATAGAATAAATGAGTGTATTTTTAAATGAGTAATACCGGAACTTTTCTTAAACATCTCCATTCTCCACCCATATGTCCGGGCATTTTAGTACCAGGCCATACTCTGCCTTTTTCACCACCACCACCTATGTTTCCTCCCCTACGATGAGATTTGGTTACGCCGTGAGTTGCCCTCAAACCTTTAAACCCCCAACGCTTCATGACACCTTGAAAACCACGTCGAATTCTACAAAAAAACATCGTTTATTTAGAGATCGTCAGACTTGCAAGTCGGAATTCACGGACTGTACTTACGAAAAGCCGAAAACGTCAACTGCTTGTCCAGGCAAAAAATGAGTGGCATAGAGTGGCGTTCCAGGAGGCAGATACGCGTTCGGAGTTATTGTAAATCTATTCAACTTCTTTTTGGGAAGAGTTCCACTTTCATTAAAAAGTCCGCAATAGTCCTTAGTAAAAATTGTAGGATCGCAACTATCGGCACCCACTATCAAAAGACCTAATCCTTCGTGGAATCGGCTTCCGTAATTTATCTGCACAACATCGGGTGGAAGATATCTTATAACATGATTATCAGCCACCTATAAAGAAACAAGTAATGACAACATTTCAGAGGTCATTTATTTTATACAATACAGTCAAGTCGCTAATTTCTGTGTGGTAAAGAATAAATGTTTACCTGTAAAATTGTTGAGAGGACTTTCCTTCCATTTTTGTCCCACATGGGGTAGGAACCTAACTTTTTAGCAATGACTCCAGTTCTTACAGTTCGAGGCGCCCACTCACCTCTTTGTTGTACAATCTGTTTCAGAGGACTTACGTAAGGCATTCCAGTTCCACAAGGCGTCGGCACTGGCCCCAATCGATCCATTACGACTTGTTTTATAAATTCCTCATTGTCGGTACTCAATTCTTGATCGTTTCGCTACAATATTTTTCAGGTCACACTTAGAATATTGTATAACTTTGGTAAAGTTTATTTAAAATCCAAAGTGTCCATTAAAATCATAAAATATATTTTCCTGCCTACTGGAAGAGAAAATTTATTTATTAGATTATATTTACTTCTCTTCGTTTCACGGGCCAAACCATCCTCGGATGCGTGTGACGACGCTTCACACGACAAGCAAATTCCCTCGCTGGAACTAAGCACGGGCTGCAATCAATAGTAAATAAATAAAATGCAATTATTGATTATATATATACAAAAATATTGCATATTAAACAAAATAACGAAATACAAAATTAAAAAAGTTTGCAACCTTTGAAATACATCTGAGGAACATAGCAATGGACGAAAGTTTTCTGGACTTGGACCTTTGAAAGAAGTATATAATTTTGGAGAAATTCTGGAGAAGCTCTGACGTAAAAGATTAGAGATACTCAGAACCATACTTACACTAAAGAACTAAAGTTTGTTTAACAAATAATGAACTCAGTCACTGATTAATAAACACGGATGACTGAACACTAAAATAACTAATTTTTAATAAATATTTAAACAGTGATCGCACATTCGGAAATGCCTATTTTGATCTTCGCCGGATCTTCAGTATGAAAATATCCCGCCATGCACAAGGATGTTCACAAGGGTAAGAACCGCACAACCGCACAGTCTGCTTACTTCTGTTTCAACACCCGCAAAGTGTGCAAGTTGTGCAACACCTTTTTTAATTTCAGATCCTGGAAATTGTGGACTTAACGTGTGCCCTTGCCTTTAGTGACCTTTAGGCAAGAATTAACCACAGTATGAATTTAACCTTTGATTTATCTCGGCCGTTAATATAATTAAATATCTAGATATTAGATTCCGGATTTACTTTCTCTTGCTTGCATATTCGCAATCGGAGTTCGCAGCTCACAAGCAGAACAAACACATATGTTTTTTGTTTTTGTTGATTCTGATCTTACTCCTCCTGGTCCTCCTCCTTACAAATATTGATTATAAATCACGGAAATTCTAGAAGGATAAAAAAAATCGTCATAAATCAACTTTTGAATTTTTGGTTTATTATTCCAGAAAGGGTGAGAATAAGATGAGCAGCGATGAAGAAGATTACGATATGGTTCCAAATCCGACACATGCTGTTGCTGTTATTCGAACAACTAGGAAAACGGCAGCTGCTAAACCCCGTAAGGGCGGAAAGCAGTCTGTCATAAAAAGGGGTTAGTTGAAAAAATGGAATTTTGGGATCACACGTACAATACAAACAGTTTTTCATTGCTTATTATTGTGACTTTAGGAGCTAGATCTTCTGGTACTGAAGGACAACCTAAGAAGAGATTTTACTGTGCCGTTGAAAATTGTCCGTATTCCACCCCTTTTGCAAAAGATCTCACTCGACATAATAGAAAGCATACAGGTAAAAAAGATTAAAATTGATGCTGTATGACACAGTAGTAAATTGATAATTCAGCTTTATTTAAGTAAAAAATTTAGGACATTTAAAATCAGTACATAGTTATCCTTATCATTGCTTTACCCCCACAGTCACTATTCCTTAACCTACAACACACATTTTACAAATAATTAATAAACAAGAAATATCACTCTTCAGTCTTCAAGTCTCTATGAACATTTTATCCCTTTCTGTCTGAGTTGCAGCCACTACATTATCAATTAGCTCATTCAGAGTAAGATCCTCAAAGACCCACTTCCTGGGCAATTTATTCCACGCTTATTGCAGCCTTTTGTACCGATCCACCATACACTACAGCGTTATTCGTTACTATTTGAAGCACACGAATGTTTCATTTTTGAGATTTTCTATATTAATATTAATTAGCTGTAAAAGGCAAATTAATGATTATAGTTTTCGTTTCATAGGAGAAAAGCCTTTTCAATGCCCTAGATGTGAAAAATCTTTCAGCCGTTGCGACAAGCTACATACTCACATCAGAACTCACAATGAAGACCGAATTTATAAATGTACAAGTTGTAATTACGCTGCAGTTGAATCTGGAAGTCTGAAGAAACACATCAGAACTCACACGGATGAAAGACCTTTCAAGTAATCATTTTTGATGCAATTAGATTTTATTTTGTTGTAGTAGTATATAGTGGATTTCCATACTTTTTTTATTCTTGTATAAATGTGTAAAATTGTACGATGTTTCTGTTGTATTAAACGTCAATGAATTTCTTTCAGATGTCAGTTATGTAGCTACAGTGCAAAAGATTCTTCGCAATTAGTAGTTCACTTACGACATCATACTGGTAAGTGTTTTTAGCTTTTTTGAGGTATCTTACGCTATACAGTAATTGTAATAATTAATAGTGTTAAAGTTA
>JAQFYB010003291.1:0-20038 GCA_034694085.1 Pogonognathellus longicornis | reverse complement strand
GAAGTAAACTTCGTATAATGTGATTTACGTATTAAAATAACTAATTAATTAAACATAAATGAAGTTTAGTTTATTTTTGAAGCATTTATTAGTGAAATTTAAGCCCTCATATGAAGGATTTTAAGTGCCTATTTAAGTGCCTATTTGGGCGATTTTTAGCGCTTTTTTGCCTGCCTGAATTCAAGTTTTCTGAGCCTGCTTTTCCGAAGTATAGTTATAATGTATATCAAATCCTATTGCCCGTATAATGTGTGCATGAGTTTATTCATGTACAAATATCAATCATGATTTTTTGCATCATAACGATGAATTAACAACTCGACAAGAACCATTGATTTTATTGTTAAGGGTATTTTAATATTTAGCGAACATAAAAATGATGCGCATACGAATCCTATTCCCCGGACATGTTTACGATCGTAGAAAATATGAGAAACTTGAAATAAGTAGATAAAAATGATTCTCTGTTTTGAGCCCTCATGCTACTACTTAGTAAAAAGTTTGGTTCATTCTTTTTCAGTGGCTTAACTTTTCACGTGTTTCAGTGTTTCATTTTATTGATTCCGCCATGTGTACTATGTACATTCTTTATATACAAAACAGTCATTATTGTGGGTTTAATCACATCTGGAGTGAAATGGCTATTAATTAAGCTCACGCGATTTTGCGTTGTCAAACGATAATGTGTTATTAAAATGCGTGATAACGTGTTGCAGTACCTAACGATTCATTAGATTTTACTGTTTCCAACCAGACACAGAATAATCGAACAATTTAGTTTCAGGTGGCAAGTTTCTGTTCATGGGAAACTGTTTGCAAAACTCCTGTACATTCGGCTTGTTGATGAGCAGAGCAAATAGTAATTTACGACATAAGGGCTCTTTAGTTCTCACGAAAAACTCAAACGAAGCTAATTCAACTTCACTTCCGGAGAAAGTGAAGAAGCCATAAGAAATTGAACACAACACACCATGCACTATTAAGTACGTTGAGCAGCCTCCATAAAATGACTGCGACCAATCCACTGTTTATTTACTTAACATGACGTTAAAAGGGCATTTGCTTCTGCAACCAGCTGTGGGTGGGCTGATGAAATCATTTAACATACTCACACGAAGAGAACTTTCAATTTTAGGAACAAACACTAACGATTGCTTAACGATGTAGTACGTAGTTCACAATTTATTGTCTCTCATAGTCTCATATAATACCAAGTTACAAGATTCAAAAGGCTATACTTAAAATCCTGGGTTGACTAAGTTAAATATGGGTATACCAAACTCAAGGCTTCTCAATTTCAGTACGTGCACATTTTCACTTTCAATAGCTTACTGGGGATACAAACACGTAGATTAGATAGGTATTTTAAATTAAGGCCGAATTTTTAAAATAAAAGTTTCTGATTATAAACAAATTAAGGTATGCATAATGTAATTGTCTTAGGTATCTTATTTTTGGAAAATGGGTTGGATTACATATTACATTCATGCAACGTATTTATCTTCAGTTTCCTCATTTGTTCATTTTAACATTTTAAAGCAAAAGGTAAATATTTCGGAAATCAAAAATTGTAGCTGAAAGGCAATTATTGATATAATACTTTATTTTGATATCGAATTACTTGATTTGGAAATATTTTATACGCTTAGTTAGGGCACAGATACACTTACACATACGCTATCCATATCCATTTTATTATTTTATGACATATTTTATGGCATAATATACAATCGCAAGCAAAGCGGTGAAAGCAAATGATATATACCTCGTAGTTTTCTGCCTTTAGGACAAAGGTGAATAAATGTTTTGATTATGTAGACATTTTTCAAGATTCGTTTGGAGTTATATATCAGATATTGCCTGACAGATATGTTACCAAAATGGGGTTCTAAAAAGTAATAAAATATACGTTATGCATACTGATATTGATACTGCATGTAAGTAGCGCTAGCAGTATGCCATACGCCATACTTATTAGGTATATCTTCAGGATAAACCATCACATCAGACAAAACAGGACAAAGGATATTTAAGCCGAGTTCCATCCATGACTAAACTGAGCACTAACCGTAATCCAAATCAAACTACCATTTTCATGTATGTATTTCAATGCACTGTTGTTGCGTTACCTCTTTTGAATCTACTTAATTAATATACATTCATTAGTCATAATTGAAGGAAAATAAAATATGCAGCGAAATAATTGATAACGATGTAACAAAAATTAAAATAAACATGTAACGTACGTTTATTGTACATTTTTGACATACCTACAAATATATTGGCATATCTATTTCGTACTTTACTACTACTTTGAGGTTAAAATATCATTTCGAAATCATCTCACACAAATTTTGCTAAATTGATTAACCATAAACAATTGCAATTAGTAATTTCATCATATATATTGGAAACATGTAAAGAAACTATTGGATTACATGCAATACTACAAGTCTGGAATATTTCATGGTACAGCGACAGTGCAGTACAATATCACAGTACCAACAGAAATATAGAGCAAGACTATTCGTAAACCTGTTACCATATGATTGAGTTTCGGTTGAGTTTGCCTAGTATGTCTGTCTTCTTCAGAATTTTGGTATTGTTTCTGTTTATTCAACAGTGAAAGTACCAAAACCACACCAAACGAAAACTAGGAACTTACTAGCAGTGCACAGTGACATAAAATATATCGTTAGACTATACTAACAAGCATTAGTTCACTAAGAATAACAATAGTGCAGCTAAGCTTAACGCATCAGTACTAAAACTTTGGAAGGTGAACTATGATAGTGCTAATTCTAATTAAAACCCGGATTTGTTTAATTCCAAGCTAAGTAAACCATAATGCAACATTTTAGTCTGGGAATCATTGGATAAAACGCCATCACATTCTCAATTCTGTTAATAACGCGACAGGAGATTGCCTAATCAATTTCGGGGGTTAACTACATACCGCAAGTAGCTAATTGAGGATTTGCCGTGTAAATATATATTAGGTATTATTAAAGTGCATGGCTGATGCAGACTAAAAGTGTATTGGATTTGAAAGTTGAAATAGAAATACCTATAGATAGAAAAGCCATGTCATTCATCACTTCTTACAATAAAGAACGTATTTGGATGGGAACACAGTGTTAATTATGACCTTCCTTGTCATATTCGTATGTAATCCTAAATTAAACTTGTGGATCAAAGAATTATATTCTAACCACGTTGTCGTTATTGTATTAAGCTAACGAACTATATTCTTTATTGATTTAGATATAGCAAATAGCATGCACTACTTTTCACACCCACACACTAAAGTTTGACCCAAAATTTTTAGATTACTATGGATGGTATCGTTTTACTGAATGCATAAGCAATATAGCCTGCTGATTTTTAAGTATCAATAGGCATAATACGTAACTTTATCTCTCTTTACGCACTTTACAAGAGTGCTTATAAAATATATGTAGTTGATAGTATATAGCCTCTTAGTTCTTACTATTGCATTGCTTGGTTGTAGCATAAGAAAACTGGTAGTGTAGGATCTGCAACTAAACTGCCCGTTTTCTTATGCTAACGCTGCTAACCTAATACTAATCTCTCGCTAACAAATGATAGTTAAAGCTCTTCAGTAGGTAAATCAGGCAAGAGTATCAGTGTGTGTAATTTTCTATCAAATATCTTCAAAGTTATTTGCTATGTAATTCACAAAAAAGTCATTAAATTTCATGAATAAATTATTAAGTATGTCATATTGAAATTTTAAAATAATATTGTTCTACACGTATCGCATATATATACGTAAAACGTGTACTACGTACGTACGTAGTATTGCTATTGCTTTAGTGTAAAACACAATATGAAAAGTGAAATGAAAATCTTGAATTCAAATTGAGTATGATGCATGAATGTACGACACAGGAAATCATTGATTTATGGAGCAGAATGTGTCTATAGGTCATGTCTGCATTTCCATAGATAATTTCCGGTGTGAATTTTGTGTCGTGATGAAACGAGATAGCAAACCACACGAGTCGGATTGACATTAAACAATCTGTACAGCTTTATAATTATAATCCTTTCAATGAAGTCAAGCAGCACACTGTATTATAAGTGAACCTGGTGAACCTATCAAAACTATGTACATATGCATGCTATAAAATATAGAGGCGACACACTGCATTAAAGATGTGAAAGAGGGAGATGTATCATAGCAATATGGTAAACAGGAAATACGTGTGACTGCATTATAAAGCGACAGAGCCCCGGATTTCCAATTCTAGGTGCATGCTCAACTACGCACATAGATCAAATCAAATCAAGGAAGATCAAATAAATAAAATTCCGTAAGTATTAAGGTAAACTTCTCTCACACTCACATTCGGGAGACATTGCTGAGAGCATTTTTGCGAAGTGGGGTGACAAGCTCCGTCACCAGCGGACCAGTGCATTTGCATTCGACTTCAACGCTGTGACTTCCATCAATAGTCGAGTTCCAACAACTGCAGGGCTCACTTTGTTCGATATGGCCGTACAGTGGGTGCTCCTGACTATCAATTGTATTAAATCCGTACAGAGCGAACATCCCTGATGTATTTCTGACTTTGTGTCGGGAGCTGCGTTTTCCAGGCGAAAGTCTTGTATGTAATATTGAGCCTGTTGATAAAAATGGGTCGCACAATTGACGTAGATTAAATCAAAGGTTTTTACCTTGTATGAAACTCAACAAGTCGACAAGTCCTTAGTATATATATATTATATTATATATATATATATATATACCTAGTATAATTTCACAGGAAATGATATTTACTTTCAAACGAATCAAACGTATCTTACAGAATTATCAAAGATATCTGTATTTACGCACAACAAAAAGCATGAAGAAATCAATATTTGAATTGTTGTGTATTGAAAAAGGGTGCGGCAAGGGCAAGGAAGATCCTGTTCCTATCATATAGACGTAAACTAAAAGTGCCCATAGTAAATAAATAATGTACCTACCTATGTATGAATATGGAGAAAGCAACTATATAGCATTTACCTGTGTGAGCATTCGTGGCTGACTTGTTAGATTCATTTCCACTTTTGGCGAATGTAGACGTAACATTGGAGTAATTCTGCGGAAAACTGGTTTCATTTTGGAGACTGGAGTGACTGTCATGAAAAACAATAATATCACGACTCTCGTTTATAGGTAAAAAAGAGAGACTGATATAGACAATAGCAGAGAGCACGAGAACTGGAGATATTGATGTCCGTCTTTCTAATGATGGTGTATAATTACCCCCCACGAACCTGTGCAACAAAAGCCAATAAATACAAATATAAACTTTTACTTGATCAAATACTACTGAAAATACACCTACTAAAATACATTTTTCCTAACGTTTACATTTTTATAATATAAGATGCGCAATTGGCAAAATTATAGTGCAACAACGATTTCGGGTTTTCTTTGCAAAGTTTTGCAAATTCTGAAATCATCTGAAACGTCTTTCTGTCAGCACGTGTGCGGTGTGTATTCCTCTATAGGACTCTGTCGTAAAGTCAAACAGTAATTTTGCAGTTTTCATATTCAAAGCAAACTGAGAATAGGAATCCTGCATGTTCTTAAACCAACAATACATGGTGCATAAAATGTAATTGCATCGATTTTTATTTCAGTCAGGTTCATGCCTTCAGTGCGCAGTTAGTAATACGTAACATACCAAAATGTCAAACTAAATTGACTATAAGTCTAGCCTGTATTCAGGGACTTCAAGTGTTATTATGTGTGTGCGTGTTGAAATGTTCTTCATTCTCGCCTTCTTTACACACTGAATTTTGATTTTATCGTCCACGTAAAGAAAATGTTAGTACATTCAGTTCGTTAAACTTGAAGATGAGATTTATTCTGACTCTACTTATAGTAAACTGAAAATATGTGAAAGCTTCATAAAATATCATAACGAGGATTTATTCTTTATTTTACACTACATAAATTCTACTCTAGCTAAGATGGCAATATAAAAATCAAGATTTAACACCTAAACTAATTGAAAATTAGTATGCAATGTATTGCTCGTGAGACTAATTATTTTGTCTGTTCGTTTGATTAATAATCTGAATTATAACAGGAATTATGCCCAATAATGCCAAGAATGCATAAATTCTTGGCATTATTGGGCATTCTACATAAATATTGAATAAGTAAAACTTGTTTAGTACATACAACACAAAAATTATGATGCAAACTCATAACTTTCAATAACGGTAAATGTCAACTGTCAAGGCTTTCAACCTTCTCCATACTCCATAATATAGATTCATTGTTTAGGTACTGATATAATATGCGGCCATGTTAAAAGCTAGGTATTCTACTATGCAAAAAATGTAGTGTTATACGTGACAAAGATACACTGTGTGTTATACTTACGGTACGCGTGCATGTTTAGCTCAATTAGTACAAAGTATCATTTTTCATTCTAGAACCAGATAGGTATCAATGTTCTGTATATGTATCAATATTTGAGACCTGAGAATAATGCATTTTTAATTTGCGTCGAGTTCACTCTGGAAGTAATCTTCATGATTGTACGTACTTGTGCCTTATATACCCTGGACCCTGACATGTAACATGAAAGAAAAGAATAGTTCAACCTAAAATGGCAGATGAAGATGATAGGATAAAAACTAAATAATTCATGGTTCCAGATAGTATGATGGGATTTCTTTAATACAAAGGACAATAAGAGCTCAAATGCATTAATAATATAAGATTCTCAGAGACAGTCAGATCATCCTTCCTTATTTAGCATTTTTAGCCCTGAATTTTGCTGACTGCATTATTAGCATACTTACATCATATACAGCAACTGATTACATTTCAGAGATTTATTAAGTTTTAATGAAGTAACATCATGAAACGATAGTAATTGTAGCAACGAGTTATATTACCTATCTATGCAAAATTAACTGTCAGTTTGTATTTAAATGATTTTACTGTACTCCTCCAGGCAGGGGTTTCAATCACGACAGGCTAATTGTAAATCACAGTATATTACACTGCATAGTTATAAAATTCTATTTACTTTAACTATGTGCTACTGCATTTTATTACATGCCGAAGCATGGGCCATTTTAATTTTAATTGGACAAGTGATTGTCAGGCATTACTAATTTGAATTGGGCAGGCATAATGTAACCAAAAAGTTTGATGGGTTTTCTATGCTCTTCTTATATATTATTAAGTGTAAGTATGTATCATGATATATACGTTTTGCGTATATAGCTGGTAGCTCTATGCTTGAATTTCAATTTTTCACCCATACTGCCTGTGGGTACAATAATACTAATGTAAATGTAACCATGTTGGGTTGAATGATTTTAAAATGTAATCTTAGTGTGCGCCCAGATGCACAGCAGTAATGCTTTGCTCGAGAAGTCTCTATAATATATCTCTATGAAATATTACATTAATGCAGTGTATATCGAAGAAATTCTCTACCAATATTCCCAATACAGTTCTTCCCGTCCTATATTAATCTTGATATCTATCATATGACTATGATGTAGAAAATTGGATTTCTGTGAATCCAACTTCTTGCTCCCTGCAGATTGAGAATCATGTTTCTTCCCCGTCTTCATTGTCGAATACAGATAACTGTGTACGGACTACGGAGTGCTATAAAAATGGTGACATCAAGTCGAGAACTTCTTTAACATTCTCCATTTAGTAAAAATATAGTGTCTTTTCCACCTGGATCACCAAGTAGGCTCTTTCTATGCTATGCTTTCTAGTTTCTCACTTGATGAGGTTAGTTGTATTGACTGAAGCATATTATTAAATATTAAACGAGAATTTGATGATGTTCTATACCTACTCAATTAGTTTACAATATACTTTCAGCAAATTGATTCAATAAATAGGAAATTACACTTATAATATCGCAGATAGATTAATGCAGTATAAGCTCTTGAAAATTTATACTTGATAAATATTATAATATCTACAATCTACCAAATCACTTTTTATTTCAATATAGCTTGTGTAATAGCTCTACATCGTAATATTGAAAAATTCTCAGGCTGAAGCTATCTAAATCAGAAAAACAAATTACAGGATCCCAAACCGTGGTAATGGCAAATCTGAGGTACCTACCTATTTATTTTTCAGACAATTTCAAGTAGTATCATGAACGATGTATTGATAATAAAGAGTGGAGTATATTTGCAAAACTTTAATCAGTGGATTACACAATTTTTCTCTGAATCACATAATGGAAAAATCTACTTCGAGCATAGAAAGTCTACCATTACCATCTACATATCCATGCTTTCAGTAATTAAAATCATCTACCATTTAATAATGAGACATCACTAATCACTAGTCGTGTAGTTGATAATTATAATTTAAATGATTGAAGCGATCTTTCACTAAATGCAATCTTCAAAGACATTAATTACACCTATAATGATTGTGACTACGGATTCATTTAGAAACTCTACTACAAACAATTGCTCCAGCAAGTAATGATAATGAATCAATCTCACAACTTGTGAAACTCATTAATTTACGTAAAAGAGGAATAAGCTTTTGAATTACAGAACAGAACTGGTTCTATTGTGTTGCCCGTTAACAAAACACCATGTAAGTAAACAACTATAGGTAAGTAATTTCAGAGTCCTTGTGAAAACTCTTCATTTGCAAAGCTTATGTCAAAGAAATTAGACCTCGAAATATAAGGATGGATTACATAAACATACATGGTCCTGTCCTACATCTCGTTTTCCATTTGTACTTCAAATTCGAAAAAACATTTTTCAGATTAACTTGTATACCTAAGTTACTAGTTAAATCATAATATTGCTGCACGTGCCATTTATTAGTATTACTCCATTATTAATTTGAATCAGTCACCGCACTTATTTCCAATTCTTGTGTCCTCATTCTTAGCGTCTTGGCAGGAATAGATCAGAAGTACACCAATGTCATGCATGTAAATGCAAAAGTAGGCTGACTAATACATTGATGGAGCAAAATATATAGTAATCTACTTAAACTGATAGAATTTCTTCATTCTTCATGCCATTTGTTTCCAGTTATTCAAAGAGACTACAATATACTGTATGAAATAGTAGATGCTAAGTAAGTCAAAAGAAATGGAGCAGTATATAGATATATGCAAAATGCACCACAAACTTGTGGCACGCACAACCAAGTCTCGCTTTCTCTTTTGCGTCAATTCTAATTTAAAAACAACGGCAAATGTTCTGCATAGCATTACTAGAGGATATCTTTGTTAATGGAGGATCAAGTGCAGCAAACCAAGCGAACGGATAGTTTCGATTTGTTCATATCCGTATTCATTAGAACGAAAAACGAAGCAAAATGTTGAGAATATATCATTATACAAACAATAATATAATCTCCTCACTTATATTTCTACATGTACCAATATATCTGTAGTTCTACATGCTATATTTATTTATACTACTATCCCATACTATTTATGCACATAATGTGTATAACTTATGCATTACAGTATAAATTGAGTGGATTTATTTGTCTCGTGTCTTTCATTCTGAATCGCACATCCAGAGCCCAAGTGTATAGAGGATACTGATCTGTAGAGTAGTGTAGTGCTGCTACGTACATGTAGTAGAAATCTATTCTTTCGTATTTCGATTGGATGCACAATGAACTTGGCTGAATCTTATGGAATTCAATCTGGGAGGAAAGATATGGAAATTGCATACACACACATATCGACCACTAGAGAAAATACGACACACGAAATTAGTGGCTTAGTTCTCTCCCACCAATCCCCCACCTAATGATAATGCACACAATGAATGAAGAAGTGAGCAATACAAGCACCTCCCCATTAGGGACATTCATTCATTACATAGAATATTATTATCATCTCCAGTTATATAGAATCATCTATTTAACTTCGTAGTGCATATTGTGCAGTAGATAAACCAGGTATATATCCCGATACAACATTCGATAAAATCCTTTCATTTCAAATCAAATGCATAAATACTAGTATAGTCATAATTATGAAAGGCTGCATGAAATATTAGACAATAATCAAGCGAATGGTTTGATGATGATAATTCTCTATTCTGCCTGTATCCTTGTAAAGAGCAGGGTTTGTTTGGTTAGATTGTTAGTGGTGCTATGCTAGTTAGCTAAGTAACTATGAATTGGAAATGGAAGCCCAATACGTTCAATAACGTATTCACTCTGTATGCTTTGCCTAATTCTTTATTTGTATATATGGCCAAACTACTACCTACTAACTAACCACAAAACTATACAATGATACACACGCTTTTGCAGTACCTACACCTACTACTACATTATTTTAGGTTTTCAGTTTCCAGTAGTGTGAGAGAAGTCTAGCAAATGTTATGAAAATTGGGAGTATAATATTAGACGCTGCTAGTAAAACTATGTGGTATATGTATGAACAGTTTAGACAGTGAGGGCGAAGTGAACTTTCGCCACTAACAAAATTAAATGGGCTGATTGGTTGGTCTGTAGTGTAGGTACTGCAGAAGTACATAGAAGTGTACCGTGCAGGAATGCTATGTATATATATTGTGGGAAGTAAATGCCGAAATAAGCGTGGCAGCAACCATTTTCGTGCTTATGAATGCCAATTAATTAACAATAAGTAAGAATACGTCATAAATTCTTGCTTTAGCTTGCTAAACTAATGGCATTGATTTTAATTGATATATTTCTGAGTTCGCATTGGTATATATCATATATTGTTTATAATAAAATAATAATATTATGGCACTAGTTGCATTAAGCATAGCAAAGTAGAAGAGCCAGGAGTGTGTTTGAGAAATGTTTAGTTTATACCATTTTTATTACACAGATATGAACATTGAAGTCCTTAACCAAGGAATTTTACTCTATAGTTGTGTTGGGATGGATTTAAAAGCAGGCAAATCTAATTAGGTAGTATAAAAACTGCTGTATACCATTTCAATCATTAATAAATGCTTCGGTAAGGCAATATTCTGTTTCTGGTGCTCATTGACAATGACATACAGTAGCAGTCAATTTGCAAACCGGATAGTTTCAAGGTTTTTCTCATCTTCGTATAATAAGTATCAGTAATATGCTGGCCTGTTGTCTTTCATAATTAATTAACTTTAATACAAGGACGGAAGTTAGTGAATACTTCAAAAGGAAGGAATACACAAATTAGGGGGTTCATAACATCTGCATTTTAATTAGATTTCCAATTAATAGGTACACACAAATTGTCAAGAAATACTGATTTTAAGAAAAATGCCAACACGATAGTATACCAAGAGTAATATTGTTAAAAGTTATTAGCAATATTATTAATACTAACAGTATGTATTGCTGCAATCAGTATAGACCTAGAATTTTGTTTAAATGATCATATTTTCCAGTTTCAACAATTTCCTGGAATCAAAATCGAATGAGGAGAATGTTATACTTAGTATACCTAATTTATTACTAGCTGTAATGAATTACTATGAATAATTTTAAGCCAACAACCCGCTGACTTTCATAAGTTTCCATAAGGCATAATATGATTTGATAACTTTAATACACAAAGATGCATACCTAGAATAATTTACAATTTACTCTAATATACCTATTACATTGCTAAATTAAGTGTATTCAAAGTTAAAGCACTATAAAACATTGGTATTCTCAAATAATCTTGAGAATTCAATTAGATCAAAATATAGTTTGCTACATCTAATGTCACAAATGTCTTCGTCCTTTCTTTTACCAGTACCTGTGTTCTATGTATTTTTTTGTATGTATGTATGTTACCTATGTCAAATTTTTTACAGATAGGCATTCACTACTATATGTACATTAACATGAAATGACTAGGTATATTTATAAGTATTGTAGTCTCTTTAGTCAGTACAACAGTAACCTCCTAAGAGAGAACTATAGGATTATAGACTTCTGAATCACCCACGCCAGGTAATTGGCAAAGACATTGACTATTTCTATCTATATGCAAAATTTTACATTAAGTCTGGCATGGATTGTGTGTGTAGTTCATTTGGAAATAAAGCACGGAGAACTTACCTTGCCGAGAAAAGGAAAGAAAAATTAGAAACGCTCTGAGCAGCAGTAGCAAATCGAATGCTGTTGCGTCGGCAAACTGTTTTCTTCCGCATACACATTTCACTCCATACAGGATGACTGAAAGATTAGTAGTTGAGTTGATACATGGGGGCAAAGATCTGTGGTGGAAAGGTGATTTTCTTTATCCTGTTTCTTAAACACTCAAAATGGCTTCTCTTATTGCATTCTTTCTCGATTGTCATTTGCAAATCGGTTGCCGTGCATTGACAAACAAGTCCAAAGTACATATACAAACATCGAAGCAGCTTAATGTGTGTCTCTGTGGAGAAATAATGCTTCTTAAAGTGAACGGGATAAATTGAGGTGCTTAGAAATGCGTTAATGTAGATTAGCAGCACGTAGTCTTCCCCAATTTATTGTTGTTATGAATGTATTCTCTTGTCAGTCCTGTATAAAACAATACACCACGACATTTATTAACTTTTACACGTTATTACATTCTAAACGTTATATTTGTACTGTAGGTATGCTAGGTATGTTATATGGAACGATATATTGTATTAAATAAATAGTGAATTTCCACGGTTTATTCTAACTCAAGTGTGTCACATTCGTGTACAACCTTTGTATTGCTACTTTACAAACTACAGATACAGAGAAACACAAGTACCTATCTGTATTTGTACTTACGGAACATAATGCAAGGGATTGGCAAGATTTCTATTATTCTGTTCTATTGTGCTCCCGTCATCCGCTTATGATTTAATGCGCACAGTTAACCCGCTTTAGGGAAATATATTACATGTTGGTATTAGGTACAAATGTTATTAGGATTTATATTCCGAAATTGCTCTCTCTAAACTTGATCACTGACGAAGAGTAAATAAATGACACTTATTCATTGTTACACTTCACTTAATGTGAATATAAGGGCTATATGCGTCACACTCACAATTCGTACACAGAATACGGCAATTTTTTACCAGACTTTGTTTAAACATTAGGATAAACAAATATCGATTTATGAAAGTGAATTTTTCATAAACAATCCTTAGAAATACATCGTAGCGATTGTTGTATATTATGCTATGCTGCAGGATGTTTATATAACGGAAATATTGACACTGTGTGCTTTTACATGAGGCACTGTAGGAACACTAACATAACTTGTAATTTGAAGCTTGTTGAGTTAGACAGTTCACTGTTAATAAATTACTGCTACTTTATTCCATTACAAGTGGATTGGTAATTGCTACACTCTGGAAGTTTTTATTGGAGATCATTGCCTGTGATATTCAAATGAATACACTTACACACTTAATAATACAAAGACTATAATAGTAAGCTGATCTCAATAAACTTTTCCTCGTGTACATGCATTCTTTAGCACACACTTTAACACTCAATCAAACACCATGCAAAGACTTACGCTTCACCTTGCAGTAATGATGTAAGTGATGTACATACAATATGAGTGTGTACAAATAAAATACACCAGAATATCCACATCTGAAACAAATCACTTGGCTATACTCAAACGAATTCATAGGTAGCTAATAATTTTGCACAACCAGACTCTGAGTAGTCATACTCATACTGGAAACAATTCTGAATAATAACTCAGTCTTTCACTTGTTATTGTACGTGTTATAGTACAAGCCTCAGTTCACAAATAGTCAATTTGTGTGCTCTGACTTAATAACATACTAGGATTACATTTGTCAGAGAGAATGAGAGACTCATTTCGTATTATTATATACATGTAAAACTATATAAAGACGAATTATTCTATAAAACACGGTTATTGTTAGAACGCAGAATATAATTAAGTGCACAAGCAAAATCACTCAGTTCAGATTTACATTTGCATGGCAGGCAGCATAAATATTACTGTATTATGCACGTACTATGCATTTATGTATATATTAAATTAATATCACATTCGATTCAATACTCACGTTGTTGTTTATTCCTTTCTACGCTTCATATGAGGCTACAAATAACTATTTGATTCACTGTATAAAAATACAAAGTACATATATACACTGAGTGCTACAAATGCATATAAATGAGACAACTACTTAAGTCAGCTTTCAGTTTTACCAGCTTTAAATAACATTTCCTCTACTTTGACGATCAGTTTATGTTTTAGCTGTTGTGATCCTGGTGTGTCTATTGCCTATTCACAGACAGAGGTTCACTTACCTAGGATAGGTATGTATATTTCCATGCTCTTAATTTTATGTAGGTAAGGTACCTACTTATTTTTTTCTAGTAATGAATGTATTTTCATCTTTTTGTTTACAAGTCAGCATTACACTTCTTATCGCAATAATCTTTCATGGAAATTTTTATGGAGCAAATCAATACTAATCTCCAAATCGAACTTTATAAAAAAAGTTATGTGAGCAATTTGCAATAAATCATTCTAAAAATGACATCGGACACAATTTTTGCGTTACGTTTTACCAGGATTTACTTACTTGACTATTATTTCGTAGTTCTTTATATAAATTCATGCACACAGTATACTTTATGTTTATTTTTTTTATATTAGCTACTCATACTTGGAAATGGAAGAATAATGGAAGCACTGTTTTATGTAATGTTCCAGACTTAGTATGCAATGCTAACCTGGTTTCCGAATAAGCATATTATACTCACTCTGACAAATGTTTCACACCCAATGCAATGTTGCGAGCAATACATTCATTACAATTAGAGCACTTGATTAGATTTATGTTGTAATGTTAGACCATGTTATTTAGGTGATGGAGAAACACAGGTTTGACCTTAATGAAATGCAGAACGACACTAAATTATTATGTTATTGTCACCAATCTTCTACTACGTGATTAGCATTGGCAAAAAATCATTATGACACTTTTATGATGTGTGGATGTTTATATCCCCCTAGGAAGTAATAGAGACGTCGCATATTTGTCAAAAAGATTAGCACAATCTCAATCATTATGTTACTTGTAAATTAATAACCAAATAGCGTGACTAATAAAAAGAAATTCGCCGACAAATCGACAGTATTGCTGACGTAAAAGAATTTACCCTCAGCCAGAGAGAAACGTTTTGTTTACACTGAACAAAGGACAACCTCTAAACATTATATTAGACAAACTTGAACGAGTAAAAAAGTCAAAAGCAATGAGTTAATAGAAAAATTTTAAAGAAAATATTTTTTAATATTGTTAGTAGAGAACTATTTCTTCTAGTAACAATAGCTCTAATAAATATTAAATTGTAAGTCATGAATTATATAAACCCACATTTTGATTAATATTGCATTTCTTTATGTATTTTATATAACTCTCCCTTGTTAAAATGAATGCAAATTGTTAAAATAAGTTTAACTTTTTCTCATAGTGAACTTATTTCAACATTTTTGGAGTTTGTGAAAGAGTATGCACTTTAGAACAACCATGTGTTAACGTTACAGTCGTAGCAATAGCAGCATAATCGACTTCTAAAAATCATGCATTGAAATTGAAACTGTTTCTGTACTATTCACGTACGTGTAACTTATTCATGCAATCTAGGGTGTTAAGATTTTAGGTCAAATACTTCGAGTAGTATATGTAGCTATAATCGAACTAACTAATGCATACATTACATTAGCTTGTTCGATGCGAATACATGTTAATAACATTCCCACTTCTCTATGTAAAAGATATCTAAAAACTTGAATGAAATCTTATACTGCATACTGTAAAATGATAGAATAAACCAAGATTCAACATTAACATTATGTCGACTAACACTATGATGAAAATTTGCCAGATGAAAGTTAAGGTAAATAAGCGATATGACCAACGGAATTTTTAAACCAGTTTTACTTGCATTTTTAAAGAGGAATTCGGCCACAGTTGAGTGGATATGTTTTGCATTTTCGATAACGTCACAGATAAGTTACAGAGTTGTCAGGCACAACAGTTTCAAACAGACATTTCCCATTCAACTTGAAGAGAACGTTTGAGCACGTATATTCAAATAAAATTATGCACTGATTCGGAACGAACTTGTTTGAATGCCCTAGAAAAGTTATATAAAAATCCCCTGGTGTATGTATGTGGATTTATGATCATCAGATTCTTCCAGAGGTTCAGCTAAAGTCACTTTGCTTCAACAAGACCTCTGCTGTAACCAACTACTTAGGTATAAGTAGTTGGAGTGTGTATGTATACACACACTCTCAACCCAACCTACCACACTAACATTTATAAGCATAAATAATATACACATACACACGAGATTGCTGAATCGTAAATTATTTGAGTCAACTTGAAACCTTAAAAGTTAAAAATACCAACTATAGACACACCAACAGTCGGGCACGAATAAAATAAGCACAGAGTTGTACTATTTGCTAACACAAATGTTGTAAAAGTGAATTATTGAAGCTGCGAATCTTGATTAGCCCCTTTACGAAAGACAAGAGCACTAACATAGATATATTTTGGGACGTGTACAAAGTGATTTATAATACAGTACCTAAACATCTGCATAATATACTGAAATACAATCACAAGATATAATATCGCAGGTTCGTTTGTGCTAATGAATTGTCTCAGAAATATAATTGAAATAAAAAATAGCATTAAAATGTAAATGTGTGTCGAGTCTCCTGCGATAAATACACAAATGTAATTCTGAGCCTTGATGATGCTACTTGCCTTGCAAGAGTATTTGCAATTATATCTTATGAAGATTCTCATATTGTGGCCTTGCAATTTCCTCACATGCATGTGTGTGATGTTTTAAATTATGCTAATCCCAAAGTTCCATATATCTGGTCTGTCATTCATTAGTTATTACGTTATTAGCAATTAGGTATACTGTAGGTATAATACAATTTTAAGACTTCATAATAAACTTATCTACCTATTACAATTATACAGGCAGACTCGATATTGTATATGCCTTTCTGAATTGCCTGAGATAATAAGTTTCATGAATACGAGAACAGTATGCTTGTATGTAGCATTCAACACAAACGTGAGCCTATTATGAATAACATTAATACATCATTTGTCATTGAATGAATGAATGTTTATAAACAAATTCCTCGTGCGGGAGTAACAAAAACGACTTCATTACAAACAATGTACTTTTCCCTTACATAACAATTTAGCGTGTAAATGGAGCAAGTCTTATTTTTGATTTAATAATGTATATAGCATAATATTTAAATGTTAATTTACTTACTTTGCAAAAGAGATGTTCTTCACTTCACAGTCAATTTAACCCATAATTGTCTTCTTCAAGCTCATTACAGAATGTTAGCTACCTTGTTAGTACACTGTGTTAGTCAGTTAGTCTCATTAGCAGGACAGTGTAAATTGTTTAATTGATGTGTCACTCTGGACAAACGATGGTAAAAAATAAACTGTTGATTAAATCGCATGTTGTCACGTTATCGGAAACTTATTTGTGTTTACGATGATGCACGCGAAGAAGCTAAAAATAAGCGCCTATCTATAATGTGTACTTCAAGTGAATTTTCTATACAAATGAGTTATTCGTGAATGATTCGACGCTTTTCTTTGTAAACTAAGCGTACACATGCAACATTGGAATTGTTTTTATTTTATTTTATTGGCTCCACTTACGTTGATAAAGAGAATTATATACTTTGTCTCGTTTGTGTGACACCTTTAATAACACTTAGGTATCTTCGTCCGTTTTTGTGAATGGCAAATGGCTCAAATGACTTTGTACAAAATAGGGATTTCACCTTTGTAGTTTTTTAATCAGATTATAGTCAATAATATATCGCCAGCAGCGTACATGAATTCTACACAGTAAGTATTACTAAAGCAGACATAATAATCCAATAGAATGAAGTCTGCTTGAAAATCATTCTTTTGAAAACTGGATGGATGAATGGGTATTTTGCGACAAGAATTTCAGTTAAGTAGGTATATACTAGCAGAAAAATGGATAGAATGATTGAGTTTTCGACTCGACGGATGAACTGATCATTGTATGTTCTAAAGATGAGGGTTTGTAGTTGTAGTTGTACGATGACACTCTATATGCTTTGGAAATCCTTTGACTGGCTGATTGTGAGTTCACATTGGATTTGTATTTCTATACAGTCCGGAGAAGACTGAGACGAGATGCCGGAGACAAGCTGGAACGGCGAGAAGATATAAAGAGATTCACAGCCGCAGCTTTTGCTGTACTTTAGTGTTCTTCAGCGTGTCACGAAGAACTACTGTTCTTGATTGTGTCTTCTTTCGCTTTCCCAAGTTACGTAAATGGAAGTACGGCAAAAGCCCATAGAGAAAGAGAAGCCCACAGCAGGAGCAGAGTAAACAACGGAGAGCTGGCTCTGGAAACTGGACTTGAAGAAAAGATTCTGTGCAGCTCGATCCGCCGCTACTTGTGTGTTCGTTCGGTAGCTTCAAGCTACTTACACAACTTAGGTATTGTTAAATAGCAGCCAAACACACATTATGCACATACATCAAAGTACTTGTATCGCGGTATGTAAGGATGAAGGATACTACTGGCAAAGTCGCAGTCGATTCATGTTACCAAAAGGAATGACAAACTTGGAGCCTCAAGCTAGCTGGTGGTGGTGAAGTCTGTTAAATAAAGGAGAAGCACAGCTAAAGCCAACCTACATGACAGAAGGTGTGTAGTCACAGATTACCAGCTTGAATACATATAATAATGTCATGTCACAATATGCTTCCGCTTTGGTGTTACTAGTTTACTAGTTGCTACTGGTGTTCTGTCGCAACTTTATAAAAGTGCAATTGAAGGTGTGGAGAAACGATAAAGTCTGCCTTATATAGAGATATTACAATAAATAGTACCCAATGTAATCTTTGGCCATATATAGTATTTTGAGTGAGAAAGTGACAAGAGTACACAGATTAGATAATTTTATAAGTAGAATACCCAGACCTGTCCTCAATTTTACAGTTAAAAGGCGTTTTCTGAGACAGTAATGGAACGCTCACGGCACGAAGGTGCAATCCTAATCAAATACCTTAATTGCGAATTCCACTTGCATTAGCTCTATAGCTGTACTTAAAATACGCATACCATAACATGGAGTGCAAAGCTTGTACTTATATAAAGGTATATCTATAGTATAATATACCAAGATAATAATATATTGTAAAATTATTACAAATTATAAAACATAAATATGCATTCAGTTTCCTCATCAGTTCAATTTAAATCAATATGATACTTCTTACTAGATTATGCGTGTACCAATGTATGCTAGTCAATTAAATAACAGATATCAGCACAAGCAGGTGCTTTGTTGCACAAAGTACTTAGGTATAACACAAAATAATTAGCATAAAAACAAGTACTGCATTTAGTTATTTTGAATGTGACAGAATGTGTCAATATTTTTTAGCTAGAGTCATAGTAGAATGTATGAAGCGCACAGATATTTCTTATGCCTCTTAATTGAGTAGTTTAGGGGGAATTTAGTAACACTGATCTTCCGAATCTGAAACAATAACACAGTACTTTGTACTCACTTTCAGTACGTAGAAAATGGGAATTACCTATACAACCTCGCAATGATTTTGCGTTAGATTAGTACATGCAAGGAATTCGGAAGAAGCTTACATTTTATGCGGTAATTGTAAATGGTAAATATGGTAAATATTAGAAAGTTTTTTAGGTTAATTATCAAACTTTGAGATGTTATTACGAATGTATTTGCTAAAGAAGACAAGCAAAAAGGTTTAAATGTGAATAAACGGGAAAAATGCCAGTACAATGGGACACTGGACCATAAGAGTCATAAAACTAATTGCGTAAAGGTTGGAGCAATTACACTTAGAAACATTCACCTCAATCAAGACAGAGCACCCTTTTTGAACACCCCGGTGCTCAGTCCTGATGATTCAAGACAGAGCACCTGCTCAGTCTTGAATTATCAAGACAGAGCACCTGCTCAGTCTTGAATCATCAAGA
>JAQFYB010003290.1:0-20039 GCA_034694085.1 Pogonognathellus longicornis | reverse complement strand
GAATTTAACTCTGCGAAATATGTATTTGTAGATTGTCACAATGAAACAGCCTCGTCTTCTCTTCCGTTTGGTGCTCAAAGTGTGTAAATGAGAATGTTAATTGAAATTAATGAGAATAATTAATTTGTAGTTCAAAAGAAAAGGAAATTGATTGTTTAATTAAGATGGCCTGAATTTCAAAATCATTATGCAATAGTTAGAAAATATTATAACAAAGCTTTCCTGGATTTTAGCGAACAGATTTCATGTAAGAATATACAACAAAGATTAGATAAACTGTAAGGGCAGTAAAAAGTACTAAAAGGAAGAACAAAATGGCAAAGATTTTCCAGTCATTAAGAATTCCAGCGATAACTGCTGAAGCAAAGCATGAGACAAGTAAAAACCATAGCAGAATTGTGTTGAGCCACAGCCACGGCTTGCACTGTCTGTCATTTTCCTGAAATTGCACAAAAAGTGAGTCATTATTATTATATTTAAAAACACATGTGAACATTTATTTGGCAAATATATTTAGTAGGTACTTTTTCAGTCCAAAATGTAATTTAATTTTCCATAACAAAAAAGTTATAAAATGATAACCTTGCGAATTCCTTGAACTAGCATGAGCCAAGTTATGGCTTTGGCAAGTGTTATAAATGCCAAACTAATAGCAGACACAAATAAAAGTATTGTGAAGAGACCTGCAAAAAATATTCAAGTTATAATTAGATTTTTATATCTTCCCTATCATCATTCGTACATAATAAAATAATGAAATAATGATATGATTTTTAACGGTTCATGAATTCAGATAAACCAACATGCTCATAGTCAACTATTACAACCAGATTGTTGGTATTATCATGTTCGTATTTTAAAACAGCTATGAATATTTAAAATTTACATACACAAAACTTGTTAGTGGGTAGTTAGTGGGTACCCACTGACTGTACTGTGTACTGTACTCAGACTGTATTCGCTTAAAATTCATAGTATATTGGACATTGGATATAGCTTTATTAAGCAAACAGCAAAAAATTAGCAGAAATGAAATTGATCTATCATACCGAACAGATACAAAACATCACATTTGCTAGTTGAAGTTAAGGAGGTGTAGGTGTAAATATTCTAATTGTATTATTTATAAGTATTGTTGTATTTTGTCTGGTCTAAGTAAAGTTGACATGTACAATTAGCATTATAATGTACATTGTAGACTATGTAGACTGTAGAAATGCAAAATGTGTGTGCAGGTACCATACACCAAGCACCAGCAGGTACTACAGTCTCGTATAGCCCCTTCCCTTTGTATCTCACTTCACTGCCTTCTACCCTGACAATGTCTACCACTAGCTACCACGCACACTGCCTACACTATACATTATACACCTACATAGTGAATACAAGTATTGTCTTGCATTGCTGACCAATGGATTGCAGATGCAAAATGTGCAAGATTCTAAGCCATAGGCAGTATTCATGCAATAGAATAGACATGCAAAGTCTAGTAAACGTAATAGCAATAGGTAACGACTAAAAATGAGCATGAACCTATTTGGTCAAAATACATGAAAAACTACGTTAACACAACAAATGTTATAACATGTTGCATTGCATGGAAATAGCTAAGTTCTGAAAAAATTGAATTATAGTGACACTCACCTTCACTCCCTAAAGCTTCTCTATACTTCTTGTGTGCAGCTAATGACTCATGGTCCTGGAACAAGGCCAGTAGAAAACTGTTGAAAGTAATAGTGGGGAGCACAAGACAAGTGATAAGCTATAACAGAAATATCATACATAATAAACAAATCACGATTAATTAATATCAAACTGATTCTTCTAAATGAAACGAAGGCAAAATTGTGAGAATGTTTATTGAACATCATAACTTACTAGATCCACAGCAGCCACAATACATGCTCCCGTTTTTATCGGTAGAATCCCACATAAACACCGATGAGACATGTTCCCTAATGTGGGTCACCACAAGTCCTCTTCAAGTGCACAGTTTAATTCTTCAACTAACAGGTATATGTTAAATATCACGTTACGCAATATGACAGTAGGTACTACTTGCTAACCAATTTCATAAAAATGGCAAGCTTATTGCGACGCTGGCACTAGCACTCCTACAACTGCAGCTATTATTCACACTCCTGTTCTTTGCAATATTTAACCAGTCAGTAACTCAAAAACATTCAGTCTTTCCTAGTTCTTAATATATAACGAAAGTTCACAATGAGGTTACAATTACAAATGTATGAGTAGAACTAGGACACAACTGACAGAAGATGCTCATGCGTTGAATTAAACGAGGATTTTGTTTTTATTTTTAGAAAAAGAACGGGCTTGTTGATCATTGAAATGACCATGAAATGAGTTTGTTTGTTTACATGAAGTATATTCGCGATATACTGGTATTTTGATTTTATAATAAGATAGCCTAGCCTTAGTCTGTTCTGTGCAATATCCTGTATTGTATCACCTATATAAAAGAGTGATCACATTTTACACTACTAGGGAATACCTACTTTACTTATACTTATGGTATGGTTAGCCTCTTTTTATGTTTACTTCATTCTGCATGCTACGAATTTCTCAGATGCTGTAATGCAACTCGTCTGTGGCCAAATGCAATTAAAAATACCTAATCAATGCGTGTTGTGAATGGTAAATTAGTTTGATTTTAATTCTGCGGCTTTTGGTACTGCTACAAGGTATACAAAACCCCTCTTATAGGCTAACAGATTAGTGCACTAATAGATTACATAATATTTTTGGTGGTTGAATTACTAATCGTAAGTACTTGCATATCAATTCATTTTTCATAAAATTATCAGTAACATAATAGTAAATTAAATTGCAGTAGAAAACAAATTCTTAAATGTTACAAATTACGATGACACACTGGATTATGTAGAAATGGGTAAAGGCAAAACAGAAAATTATAAATGTGGCATTGCAGCTTTCTCCACTTTTCAACGACTGAAGGCATTCACCTACACATTATCACATTAATTATTAGCACTCTGTTTTATACAATATACATAATAGCCATAAAAATTACAAATATCAATCAAGTATGCAACATACCACATCATCAATTTTGAGAATACTAGCGGTGCACTCTGTAGCTAATGTGATGACAGACAGAGTAACCAGGAGAGGTTGAACAACATTTTCATCTAAAATGTTAGCAATTGCTCCCTTTTTCACATTCAATCCGGCTGATTTACGACCTTCAGCGTGAAGTTTTCTCAACTCGGTGACAGTATTAATAGCACTCATGCCTGCATTTTCGGCTAAAGTTAATGGAATCACTTCTAATGCTTCAGCAAAAGCCCTATGAAACAAAGGAATGCAGTTCATTTATATCCAGAATATAATATAATTTAATTAGCACAACAAGGATGATAATTGAGGAAGTTGTAATGTAATACTTGTAGCAATAGGCATCCGTGCCAGTTAACGTTTGAGCGTGTTGCAAAAGTCGTACAGATAGCTCGATTTCTGGGGCCCCTCCTCCAGCAATTACTCCACTACATAAAATATATTAATATAAGAGTTTTATTACACATTTAATAATAAATTAATAATGTGATAAATAACTGTGACTTGACATGTAAATAAAAATATTTGATTATTTACCGTTCCTTGATGAGACATCGGACTACGCAAAGAGCATCATGAAGAGATCGTTCAGCTTCGTGGAGAACAAGTTTGTTGCTACCGCGAACCATAATTGAGACTGTGCGTCCAGGATTTGTTATTCCAGAGATCTTTACAAGTCTTGAACCACTTGCACTGATCTCTTCTACAAGATCAGCAGATGCTAGATTTTCAGCTGTAAAATGATCCAAGCTTGCGATGGGACGGCAACCAAGAGTTTTGCAAACAAATTCAATTTCCTCTCTTTCTACATCACGGACAGTAAGGATTTTAAGTTTTTCCAAAAAGTGGATAGCCAAATCGTTAAGAGAGTCGCGTAAAATAGACTTCTGAATCAATAATACGTTACAACCGGAAGCTTTAATTTGCTTCACTATATTTAAAATATAGTTTCGCTCTTCTCTGAGAACACGGTCCATTTGGGTATAGTCGGATACTATAACGTTCATATCCATCTAAAAATTTTAGGAAAGAAATCGCCATCATTATTTTCTTTACAATTACTACGTATATAAATCAATGAACAAATTATTATATGTTATCATTCCATACATCTGTTTTGGGTGGTGAAATGCAAAATTGGATAAGTCCAATCTTTGCTTTTTCAGCTTTCTTTGGACCAGCACTGACTTTCTGTGTTAACAGAAGTCCATCAACGAGCTCGGTATCTTCAACAGTTCCCCCCAATACGGTAACTACTTTAATATCCTACAAAATAAAAGTTACAGTTTTAAGATGCTATTAGAGTTAAAATTATTAAATATTCTGATTTAATATTTATGTAGAATAAAATAATGCATGCTATTACTAAGGGTAAACTTTACCTTCAAATCTACTGTATTTGGGCACTCCGGATCCACGACTTTAAATACAGCATCAACAGCAAGGGGAGCTAGAGTACTGGATTGCTGAGAAACTACTTTTGAATTAAGAGAGGTAGCAGCGCATTTGATAACAAGTTGTCTATCTTCAATATCCAAAGGGGTAGAAACATCTTTACGAAGAATTTCAACACAAGTGCTCCCAGCAGATCTAAAACCTTCTGCAATGGCAGTTGGATGTAATCCTTTTGCTAAAAGCTTTTCTGCAGCTTCTAATAAGCTACCGGCTAAAACAACCACAGAAGTAGTTCCATCCCCAGCTTCAATGTCTTGCGCCTTACTCAACTCCACAAGCTATATAAACACAAATGGCATACAATAATCAAACTATAATTTTTAGACTACGCGAGAGGCGAGACACAAGATATAGATAATAATATTATGATATACTACAATTACTAACATTACGTACACGAGAAGTATAAATAGTAATTATATCTCAAAATTCTAACACTAACAGTAACTACTGGAAGGAGAGGCTGAACGAACAATGGAAATCTTTCCACTCAATAAATTAACGTAAATAAAGTCCCTATGCACCCTTAAATACCATTATCAGGTTTAAAAGGTAACTTGAATAGGAAGCCATGCCCTAAAACCAATTCACATTAAAAAAATCATTATGCATATTATATCGTGGTATTAATCACCATTCGTGCAGCAGGATGAGTCACATTCATCTGTTTCAAAATTGTGGCTCCGTCATTAGTAATTGTGACTTCACCTTTGCCATCTTGGATCATTTTATCCATCCCTCTTGGTCCCAAACTAGTTCTAATAGCGTCAGCAACGGCTAAAAATAAAATATGAAGAAATATATGAAACCTTTGATTTTGGAGATTCAATTTCGGATAATATTTGATATCTTTGTATACAAACATGCAAAAGCAATTTTTTAAATTTTATTTTACTACATTAATTACATATTTGCATAGGACAGAAATAAGACATAAAATATGACTCATAATTTCAATGGTTCTCAATAAAATGTACCTTTAGCTGCAGTCATATTACTCTGACGAATATCCGCCGGTTTCGACTTATTTTTGTAGATTTGATTTCCACTTTGAAGCCTACTTCCGGATCCGGCCTTAGCTTTACTATCAGCTGCAGGTGCCATTTTTAAGATGCAATTAAAATAATTTCAGTTTATAACTGTTTCAAACCGGGTAATTACTTAAAATTCACAGGTGTTTCAAAATCAACACTCTTACACAAATACAATGATGAATGTCAAGAACTAAGAACTCCAATGGATGAGAAGGGGCAAATACAATAGAATGAAGCACAGCACAAGGTGTGTTATTTTGTGTGTATAAAAAAGCACTTTGACTCAACTACCCACACACAGCACCAAATACAGGCAGCCGAAGTCGCATGGAAATGGAATATTCAAGAATCTCGCTTCTTCAACGCGGGGAAATTTTTTGTATTTTTGCCCCGTCACAACATTTCGTTGTAGATGGCTCGCTGTATGCTGTCTACGATAATGTGCTCACTCGTTTACAACAACAGTTTCTTCATTTTTACATCTTTAACTTGAGATCTTCCGTTAAAGTTCCATTTTGTACAGACTACAGGCAGAATACAGAATATTTAGTAAAGATATTTGAAACTTTACCATATTATACTCATATTCAAACGAAATATCATTATTACTAGGTAATTTATAGAGATACGAATACTGTCCCATTGCAGTACTCCAAACAAGCATTTAAAGGTATTGCTACTTAAGTATGTGTTTAATTTATGTACGTGTATGTAAATTGACTGTGTACAATATGATTTAATACCTACTGTATGTGATTACTTTGTCTCAAGTTGTACTGAAAGAGAAAGAGGTATTTTGGTGGACACTATTGGACTTTGGACTGCGTATACTACACAGAGTACTTATTATAATGGGTAGAGTTTTATTTAGCATCTGACAATCCAACCCAGATCATTATATTGGGCACTTACGTGGTTATAAAATTGGAGCAAAGTGATACTGATTGCACTATAAGGTCACAAACGTGTACTTTTCAGGATTTTTGTGGATTTTACAACACTTCCTTGTCAATTACGCTATGCCGTCAAAAGTGTAACCCAGTCCAATTCAATCACGAGATTTAGATTGCTAAGTTTTGGGTAGGATAAATCTCATAGGTGCTCATCTGCAAAACAAGATATGTATAGGTACCGTACCTATTCAGACTGGCACAACTAAACCAACAACATCAAAATCATATCTAGGCAAGTTTAGTGTGTAGACTAAAGATTAATGTAAGATATTATTATACTTTGTAAATTCTCGACAAAATGTTCAATTACATACACTCAGCTTTTATTTGTATCATGGAAAGGATCCGCACTACTACTATAGGCTGGTGTTAAAATAAAAGTTCATCTTGTAGGTAGGTGCTCATCAGCTAATGAGGCAAATTAAAATTCCCTACAATAGGTAATAGAACTTACGTCACTCTGCACTTACAACGAAGAGTGTGAGATCTAGTCGTCACTAAACTGGGCAATAAGTATGTACTCTGACCATACAGAACACAAATAGTTATTAGTCCACAACTTAATCTCTATCCACTATGCTTTTAAACTGATGGCACTGACTGACATTCTAGTAAATCGCGCTTTTGCACGTATATATGGAATCATTGCACTAAATTTAATTGATGTAGTGCATTTCGAAGTTCATTTTGCATATAGATGTAATTCTATCTTTTGCTAATTCTATATATTATACAGAAGATTTGTAGCACGTTGCATTGGGCATTTGAGTATGCAATGCACTGGCATTAAAAGTATCTCGTGTGTAATAAAAGTAATCACAGTGCAGCAGCATGCAGGCACGCTTTTCTATAAAACGCAAACGTCTCAATCTCATGGTACGCTTAAAACTTAAGCTGCATCACATTAGTTTTTGAGTTGTATGTATAAGCATTAAGTAGGTATGTCGTGTATCCAAATGTCCTTAAAAAATCGACGTTTTATCTCAAATGCTGCGTAGGAGTATAGGTACCTACTAGTATAAAAATTATAAACCGCTACTTTGAAGAATATTAGAATTTGCCCTTTCTGCTCTCGCCGACGTGTACAGAAGTAAGTTAAAACCACAAAGTTCCACTTTTTCAGGAGAACTCTCACTACTCCAATATATATTAAATGGGAATGGCCCCAGAGCAAATAAGAAGTAAAAGTCCACAAGAGAAAACGGCGACAGAACGAAAGACAGGCGATCATTTAAAGCGTAGCATAGAATGTCCCTTAAGAGAAGAACACGTAGCGAAGACCGAGTTTCAAAGTTCCATCGGCTAGGATCCGCTCACTACCAGGAAGTTCCACTATGTGTGGAATAATCCTCGTGGGCATCAATTTCTACTCAGATAGCAATAATCATTTATTGAACAGTCGTCGGAGTGTCTTCTCTTCAGCACAAGAATGAGCATTTGTAAGTACATACCTTATACCACCACGTTCCTTACCCAACACACCGAAACCCACACTATGAACATATAGCACTAATATTCCTAACTGAGCGTCCGAGACCAACCAACCCTCCCAACCTATTCTTTCAACTTGGCCAATATTATCTTTCCCTCTTGCACGGTGCCGGTGCCTGGTTACTACGTATTTGTAGTATACGGGTAAAATGCAATATCATATTTTACCTAGCAAACCAAGAGTTTTCTCCCGATTTCAGCTAACCAATATTAAATACTATAAGTATACATGTCCACCAGCTTATAAGAATACGAAGTAATTCAACTTGCCCTGCTATGAGAACTCAGTTGATACAACAAGACAAAATGAATATATACAGATATCGAAGTTTTCTCTTTAAGAATATACGTGTACAAAGTGTATGCCTTCCCTTCTTGCCTGGCGACTTATATGCATCAGCAGCGTTGAAAGAGGTGGCGCATATCTATATATAGTTTTCGTATACTAGCAGAACTATTAAAGAAAAGCATAGAGACGCATTTCTGGAGAAGTAGAAGCAATTTCTTTGTAAAAGACAAGTTTTTCCCATCTTTTGCTAACTATCTACATCAACTCACACCAGCAACTCACTTCTTTTGTAGATAAAGTAGAAAAATGCCAAAGCTATGGTAATAGGGAGTCACAAGCACAGACATTGAAAAGACAGTCGCACATTCACCATACTGGAAAATACATTACAAATAGTTATATTCGGAGTTGAGTGATAATCTCGTTGATTTTCTTTGCTTCGTTGAAGAAATATTATGGGTGTTCCTTAGAAATTCTGATACAGATAGATGCTACAGGAAATGGAGCGATTACTGCACCAATTCCACTTACAGTTTCTGCAGGCCCTTACTTACTGCCTTGCTGAATCAAGCAATAGTGTAGTGAGTGACGTTCCATAAAGATTCGATCTGTGAATCTATCTATCTGTCCCCTCTCCCTGTGTTTCTAGCTATTAGGGATTAGACGGAGAAACCGTGTAGAGCTTTAATTTATTACTCATTGCTAACGCCCTACTATTTATCTCTTGTTATGTGCACCTTCCTTTCCTAGCATCTGTATAATTTATTTAGCACTGCCAACACTGCCATCACCTTCCCTTTTTTCTTCAGACAAATCTCAATGAGCATCTTATACTCCAACCTATTCCTTTACTGTAGAATTATCAACTGTTCTTACCGACCCAACGATGAACCGCAATATTTTAGCAACAAAAATCACTTTCAAGATCTACCATGGTGTCTGATCCATGCTTCCAAACCAATGTAACGTATTATGACAAGCCACACAAATGGTACTTTTACTAATAGTACTAGCTATACTACCTATTTACTTGTACTAGCAGAGAAAATTGATCGATTTTTATGGCTGATCTATGAAGAAAATTTTCTTTCAGACTGGTTCAGTTTCTTTGTCAATACAGTCTGTAACAACACATCAGCATGACTGCTCCTCAACTACGCAATGCTAAAATAAGATTAAACAGCTTAGTGCTCGGTATATCGTACAGAAGGACACACACAGTACAAGAATAGAAATAGCAGTCATACTCGGTTTGCTCTTCTGTGAGCTTCACAGTTTAGTTGCTACATTTAGTTGCTCAGCCTGATAGTATAGAAAGGAATTGTCCGGAAAATCCGCATCCGAATGAACTGGTATCCTGTCGACTTAAGTGGATCTGCACGGCTTCTCGAATCTCACTTAACGAAGTGTACCCACATCTTCACTTCACTATGCACTTTCCTCAAACCACAGCAAGTGCGATTATACATTCCAAATATAGAAAAGTTTTATATAGTGGTCCCACCCACGATTTAGCTTGTTTAGGGTTTCAATATACTGTGGATTGTAGCAGTGCATGATAAAGAAAATATTTTCGCATAAGACGGTGTATTATAATAAGATTACAGTATACACTACGTAATACATAAAACCTCGTTTTAAATTTTGTAATAACATCCCATACTTATCATTGTAAACTTATTGAAAGTAAATGTTTGCATTGAGAAAACATCCACATATCTAACATGCTGTACTATGTGACTACGAAGGATGAAATTTTTGTCCAGTGCCGTTTCTGAGAATCTTTACGCATTTTTGTTCAGTAACTACAGTTTTAATAGTGTGAATCATGTACAAATGTCTACAAATGTGTACTTTAATAGAGAAAACGTGTATAGCATAGAATTAGAAATATGTACTACACGCAGTACTATTTGCCATTTTTTATGTAGGTCTAGGACATACGAATTGCGAATGTGCAACTGAGCGTGCTTTGGATGGGAACATTGATTTGAGCAATATTTTTAGAAGTAGTACCTATATGTAATTGAATTATTCAGACCACGATACACAACTATTGCATTAGCAGTGTTTACTTTACACCGAAAATTACTGGTTATTTTATGAGATTCTTACAAATGACATTTGTGTAATGCATTCTCCAGCCAGCGTATAATTGTCTCACCATACTCCGTACTAATTATTTTCTGTTGTTTGTTCTACGTGTTTTATAGATGGTAATGGAAATAATATGAGAGTACGAAAGTACTCATTAAGATTAGAAGAAAGTTAAGGGTCTGGAAGCAATTAAAAAGCCGGACGGCAGGCCAGCATCTGTTAGAAATGCAGAAAAGGCTCGTTAGAGTGGCATCAAAATAGCATCATCTGTGTTTGTAATTCCGACAAACTGTCTACCTTATAAAATGTGAGGAATGTATAGAGAAGCGGAAGAAGATAAGTTTATCTTGAAGGAAGGCAGAGGACTAATAGAGAGAGGGAGAGTAAAAACTTAAGACTTGGGTTTGCTTTTGACTTGACTTAAGCAAGCTGTTTGTTCCCGATTGGTGGAAGTAAATGTGGAAATGAAATCTTTTCTACATGAAGGATAAATGTAAACCTTGTCGGTTCTAATATAATCAGATCAGAAAAGTTTGGTTGTCAGCGTTCCGGCCAATTTGTTTTCGCCTCAGCCTTTACTTTCACTTTAACTACACTATCTTCTTTTTCCTTTTTCCAATATCGGCTCATTGCTATCTTTTTCAGGTTGAAGTTGTACACAGAAGTGTTGCATTTCACTTTGTGCGGTAAAACTTATCTGTTAGTTTGTTTGTGGATATGTACTATGTACTGAAACAATCTTATAGACTAGTAATCACATCACTAACACCATCATAGTTCCTATATCTCTAATCTGTAAAAGACCCGTCCAATCCTCAAAGAAACTTTCCACAAGAAACTTGTTTCTTCACTCCAAAACTTGCTTTGCTTCTCAGTGTGTTTTCTTCAATTTCAATTCGTTTGCTAGCAGTCTCTTATTTCACCCTTCTTAGGGTTCTATAACAATACAAGAAAAAATCAGCAGGAAACATGACTCACACTGATATCCATTTAGTTCCATCGACCGCATTTGAATTCCTCCTGTCATACCTATGTATATTATGCCATAGCAAATGGTAAATGGCCTTCTTACACAAGGTAGACATGATACAGTATTATAAGGTAGACATGATACAGTATTATAAGGTAGACATGATACAGTATCTGTATTATAAGTTAAATTGCTTTTCGATTGGTTCATTGAGTATCTACAACATTTCATTGCCTGTATAGACCTCCAAATAAATATATGACTTAATGCTGAATTCACTTACTATGCTATTGGTAATAATATCTGGATGTTGGTTTTGGCTTCAGCAATAAAAGAAATGGATTGGAAACAATAAAGCGTACAATATTCAATTTGTCTACAACTTCTCATGTAAACATTAAGTGGAAATGCGAACCACATAGTAAATCAAAACTGACCAAAACCATATCATACAAGCTAAAGAACTAATTGAAATAAACATTCAATGTCGAATGAAGCCTTGAAGGTGTGAGCTTTTCGTAGATGTCTATAGAAAATTGCATTGACCCTACAGACGCTGGATATTGAGTAAGATAACTTTTTTTTTGTTTTCGCAACGAACTTTTTGAATCGCGCACTGATTGCAGTATAATCTAATAAATTATTTCAACAATTCTTGCAAATACTACTGTTCACATAGAAAAGTTTGCATAAGCATATTATGGAAGAAATCATTATTTGAAGTTGCAGGTACTATGTATGTAAAGTATTAGTAGTAGATTTGATGTATGAAAACTTTTTAAATAATAGATAGGTATGCACAAGAAGATAATACAAATATTCATATCAACAGTTTACAAAAATGTTAATGCTTCATTTGACAAAGTATACAAATCATGATTTATACAACCTGCACACATATTTTATTCTGAGTCCCCGTCAATTTCATTTGAAACCACACTTTCACCTTTACACCCACAATATTTGCTTTCTTACATTCTATTCTATAGCTACAGGTTTAAAATAATATTATTATGTCCATCCTCACAATATGTGAGAATGGACAATGTACTTCCAACGAATCTCTTCTTTTTCTCTCATTTTGGTTTCAGTTTGCTTTATTTCTTGTACATAAATACTCGAGCTACTGCTATAAAGATATGCTGTATATTGACTTCCTAGTTCATTCTATTTTCTCTTTTTCCTTTTCAACATGGTTTGCTTACATTGTGTTAAAATATGAGTTAAAGTTAAAAGCATCGACAGATTACTACAGGGTAGAAATATACAAAGCTTGAAGATTGAACTATACACTGCATGTGCATTACACGGTTGTGTCCTACCACCACATTGTGTAAAATACAGTATATACTCTTGGACGTTATTTGTTGCTAATGTATAATTTTTTTCTAATTTTCCATGTGCTAAATCCTACGTTTATTATGTAGGTGTACAATGCATTTCTTGTTAACACAATTGATGTATGCAACAGTATTAATGTACCTACTAGTGTGTTAAAGTCTCAAGTATAGAAAATAGCACAGGTAATAAATAACAAAAATTAAAACAAATGAACTAGTAAGTAGTTATTAGAAAGACACTCTGCATAGGTGATGTTGACACGGAAAAGTCTCTTGTGGCATAAAAAATTGGTTGTCAAAAAGGACGAAGGATCTTGTCGTTGCATTATCAGTACATGATTTTTTGACTACCCTGTATACTGATTGTGTTTCAAGTCTTAAGAAAGTGAGGAAAGTCTCGTATCTTTACTTTTCTATCTGCTTTGGTTCGGTGGTGTGGTGTCTGATAGAATAAAACTTGAGAAAAAGAACTACTTTTGCCAGCGTAACCAAACCAGTCGGCCAAGCTCCCTCGGTTTGAGTTTCCATCACAAACTATAGAAAATAATACGGAGAGAAATTCTGGAACGAAGAAGACTACCAAGGAAATTTGATTTGGCCACAAAGCTAAAGCTTTTTTCGTCTTGGACTTTGAAAGAAGTGCTGAACTCTAAGCTAGCCAAAACCCAAAGTGAGACGAAGGGGGAAAGACTGGAGACTTTTACACATCGGAATGAGAAGGCCTAGCCGACTGTCTTGGTTTGGAAAAGACTCTTTCTTTCTTTCTTGAATAGAATATGATGATGTGATGTTTGATGGGCGGCCTTTCATCTCCATTCTCCCATATTTTGCATGAGGAGCATGCATCATGCAAGCTAATGTCTCTTGCTGGTAAACTACTATATGGAATACACCATAGTTGTAGTGATCGGCAGAGCTACAGCTTCCAGTCAAGGTGGAGCTACTCAAACTTGGAAAAATTACTTCACTTGTGCTTCTGTAATGTAGCGGTGGAAGACAGGCTTTCCTTTCACGTAGTTAAGTAACAGCTCGTATCTCTATAAAGTTACACCACGTTTTCTCGGCTTTATGATCGTGATCAAGATCTCAGTGATTTGATTACTGTCTTCATGTAAGTGTACTCTTAACGCAGGATTCTAAATGCTTAGCACACTATACACCTACATATGCTGATTCACAGTCTTATCATTACCTTCGCTTCTTCTTTTGATCATTTTATTGCCCATTTTAAAAGTACACTACTATATAGTCTTCGTAGTAATCACGAACATACACTGATTTCCTTGTAAAGCTTATATTTTGAAAATGACATAAGGACAGAAAATAAAAATGTGTTTACATTGCACTTACCGCTTGATTCTTACTTCTACGATCTAGTCTTGAGATACTTACTACAATTATCTTTACATGAATGATCATTATAATTACTTTTAGTATACTGCTGAGTAGATAGCACAAATGTATGCTGAGTGCATCCAAATGATCAAGACTGAAAAAATCAATGCTCAATTTTCAGTGTGTAAAGAATTTTGAGTGAATTCAAGTGTAAAAGAGAGAAAATGGAAAGATAATTTAATATAAATACTCTTTCCTATTGTGAAATCAGAACGCATGTGAAATAAGGCATGGGTGAAAATAGTCTTGGTATATTTACAGATGACATAATGTTATAGTATGTATGAGCTAGATAGATGTGCAGTATTTGACGAATGTCGGATAGAATCTTAGGATTTACCGGGATGGTTGACATTTGAGTACCTTTTTCGAGAGTATACTATAACATGTATGTGTAAGCTCTTTGAGTACATTTATTTTAGCAAGTTAGACCTATGTAGTAGTAATCATGGGCCTTCGGTCTCAATTTTGATGCTTTTGTTAGAACTCTGAAGAACGGGCATGTCACAGCTGTAGTACTCATTTATGACGGATGTGATATCTATATCATAGAGTTAAAACAGATAGGAAGGCTCTCCGTTCCTGCTTCATGCCTTTTTTCCTTCCAATTTTGATTACAAGTTGATAACACAAAAGACCAAGTCACAAGTAGTGGAAGTGGCTTCAAGTGAACCGATGATTATATGATGGGGTTGGTTCGTTGGTTAGATGCTTCTGCAGACCCTTCTTAGCTCTCGCTGAATTGAGTTATCCCGTGAATGAGGTTACTGTTACATTACGTTAGTATTCTCCTTTCTATAGAACATAATATCTCCGTAACACCCTCATACTATACCACTAAGATTCAACATGAAAGCTATCTATAACATTAGTAATAAAGATCACTATAATATAGAGAAGAGTAATATTGTATTTCGGGTTTATAGTCTTGTACTTGTGTAGTCAATAGACCTTGAGTACCTACTCAGTCCTGTTTGCTCAGCATTTCGCTTTTTTATTTGCTTATATACCCTACTCCCCGTCAGATGTTAAGATTCGATACACAGATAGATGGATAAATGTGGGTAGTTGTTCGTCAGATTTTTCCTAAAGGATTTTTGCAGCAAAATCGATTTTTCGTATTGATATTTAGCATCGTAAGTATTTAGTTAAAGTACCTACACGTGTTATGATATCCCAAACCAACGCTTTTGATCAATATATCAATTAGTAGCTTTACATTCATTTCATAAGATATACAGATACAGGTACTCTATAATGTTGAAAATATATAACTACCTATACACATAATAATTACATGTGCCTGCCTAATATACCTTGCCTAGCCTATATTATAACCAAATTGCAAATCTCGGCATACACATTATTTAAATACGAGAGTAAAACCACTACTAGAATAGCCAACAATTTGCAATAATTGCCAGAATTCATATCATTCGCTTATTTGCTTACAATTATAGCTACATTAAATTGCTCGTGCAAATGGTTTTACACAAATTACGATTTTTTATATACGTCTGATGCTATTTTATCATGGATCAATTCAGTAGTGAGTGAGGTAAGCCAATTAGCCAATAAGTAGGTCTTTCCCTGATGAAAATAGTCCAGGTAACTTTCTGCGTCAAACATGACCAGCTACCTTTCTTTGTTAGAAGCATACTGAGTGTTAGCTGTGCTATGAGCGAATGTAAGCAATCATAGAATGTATGCATTTTATGCCCGATGCATGAAACAAGCATAATAATGATAAGTTTGATAAGTTAGCTCAAAAATGAGTCTTCATAAATGAGTTACAATTAGAGATCATACGCGTTTTAACAGCTAACTAACAATTTAATTTTCTAACACAGAAAGAACCCATAGAAAATCACATCTATAGGTGCAGATAAATTTTCCAACACAAAGGTATCTGGGCCTTTTACAAAACAAAATAATACTTTGGCCTATTCCAACACAAAAGGAGACTTACCTAGGCCTTTTCCAATAAAAAAACGAGACATACCTACGTGCGCCTTTTCCAACACAAAAAAGGGGCCCACTCAGTTAACTTTTTGCAGCACAGAAAGCAGGCGCATTTTGCATTAAGTCATACACCCACTCATTTCTCAGGAAAGCGTGTTATTTAGAAAACTGGAATATAATCTATCTATTGTCTGCTGGTCATGTTTTATGTACCCAAAGGATCAGTCTTTTACATTCCATCCAGAAACCAGGAATACATATAGTAGAATTCGGATTTACATATTATGTATTGAATAACTTTGATGAACTTTTCTTCAGATGAATTAGGCAACTGTAACTGTATGCATTAAGTTTATACAGAATAGTAATTAAGTAATGTAGGGTACCTACCTACCCGTATGGTTGTGACTCACAAAGTATATAAGATATCCATGCATATTAAGCGAGACACGAGGATAATTCAGGGCAAAACGCAGGGTGCAAGTGTGACACTCTGGAAGATAGTAGATTTGCATATCATTTCCTAAAACTGTACACTGAACTATTCACAAAATTCACATTCTCCATAAATATTGTGCATGGTTTTACATTACTGGGTTGCAGGCACTCTTCTTTCAACCAGAAACTTTTCATTAGATTTGTGAACCTAAAGGATTCATCACTATGTGGTAGAGATGTGAAATTCTACGAAGCCCCTGCAGCTTCATTACACACAATACAAGGATGAGCAATCTATTTAATCCGTGTCCATTCTTTCAGTCTGAAAATGATACGACGGATAGCTGGACTCGAGTTTCTCTGCCTATGTGAAAACAAAATTAAATTAGCGATTTTACATAATGAAGTTTCACTCTGCGAATTGCTGCAGCCCATGGACATATACATAACATTTTATAAGACGAAGCATTAGATGGGAACATATAAAGGAAATACCTAGGTACCACTGGCGTAGCCAGGAGGAAAGGGGCAATTACCCCCCACCGAAATCTAGAAAAGATAGGTTATTTTACCAAAAAAGTACCGAAAATTGCGAAATTTTTCGCGCTAAGCCCGAATTCTATGTATCATATGTTCATTTTTGCCAAATTTGCTCAAATTTTTCTGCCGAAATGAGCAGAAATATACCTCATGTTTTGAATTTGCCCCCCGCCCTCCGAAACCAAATACTGGCTACGCTTATGCTAGATACTTATACAGGCACATAAAACAGATACATCAGCGATTCTCTCAACTTTACTTTAATTATTGTGATACCAATAATATGGAATACTTCCACTGAAATCTTATTTGTAATGCATAGCTAATCATAATCGTAATCTTAATCGTTAATATGGTGAATTAGGTGAATTATTGCTTAGAAAATTACACTTGGGTACGACAAAAATCATTAGCTATATTGTGGGCATATAATTTATCTTATCATTTTAGAATCAGCATTTCTATTTATTTATGATCAGACCAAATTAATATTCTCTTCTCGATGGATCTCATGACTTGGAACAAATCGTAGCATGTGTATAATTTTCATTTCTGTAGCGAAATGTAAATTATATCTCTGTTTACTTCACACTTGCATTGATTTTCACTCAGTCAGTTGTGTTAAAATATTACGATTAACCTAGTCTAGAGAATTAATACGTAGTCATAATTATAATTAAAACACAAATCATCCGAGTTATTTTCAGAATAGGATCTCATGTCGCATTCGAAACAGGACACATGCCAGGAAAATATATTATATATTACTGAAAACTCAAATGCCATCGGATCCACTAGAAAATGATCATGTTCGTCTCATGGTTCCATTACATAGTTTTTCTCCTTCCTTCATTTCAAAGTTTCATTTTATGAGTCAGTTCCAAGGGTACTATAGTAAAACAGTGTCTTGAAGTAACGTACAGAATCGTGATCAACGAATCTAATGTTCAGTGTGTTTACTTTTCTCGGTGGGATGCTATAGGCATTCGAATATGCGATTTGGTATGGTGTATTGCTTATAATATTAATTAACCTGTTATCGTACTACTATTAGTATTTTTGTAAAGACTAATTTTTCTTGCCAGGTATCAAAAAGCATTATTTAAAACAGTCTGATGTTCAATCAGCTGTACTACAATAATGGTTGATCATGGAAAACTATACACGTAAATAGCCAAAGCAGATATTTCTTGTTACTGTTAATGTGAACAAAACCAGTAGGTAATGTACAGATATGTGCATATGCATAACTGATCTTAAAACCTAAATAATGTATTAGATATAACAAATAGTAACATACCAGACCTGTACCTATTTAAATACATATATTATTAGTAAAATATAACGTACTCAACACCTCAACAGCAGAGAATATGGGAAGGAAGAAACTGTAAATGTAGCTTTATCTAAAACCGCCTACTTGACAATAACTTTTTAAAGTAACCTACCGCTTATATCTGTACAAGAGGACATTCTTTAGAATACGACAGAAGAGGATAAGAACGTGTAGACAAGGAGGAATTATTTTGTTGCTAAATCACATTAGCACTCAGACATGCCTTACTTTGCATCATCATCGCTTCTATCTGTATATTCACATCTTTTACAAGCATCTCGTGTAACCGTAGTAGAGAAGCCTGTTACTACTGGCACTCCCACACTCCAGTCACTACTCAGAGAATGCCACCAGAAACTTTATGTGAGCCAGAAATGAAATTGCGATTTAATTTAATCATTACGTTTGTGTATTCAATTTACGAGTGTGGAAGAGGAAGTTATTCCATGCCTTAACATCTTCCTTATTCCTTAGCATCAGCATACACTCTCAACTTCGGCATCGCCCAATGCCATGCGAATTTGGACCGTTCCTTGGAGCAGCAAATCTGATCATCAAAGACCCAGTAAAGACATGCACAAAGAAGCCGCGTATGGTACTAACGCTTCTGTATGCAATGCACTTCGTTGAGACCGATTTTATTACTTTGGTTACATTATAACGAGATATGTGGTGCATATTTAATTCAAAGTTATGCTTCCGTCGAGCCTATTGACTTTAAAAACTCCTTTGACTCAATCAATAAAAATTCAATGTTTGTCTCACTCAAAGCTCCATGCAGTTCTATATGGAATGAGGCAGCTAATTCGGAGTTCGGAGACAATCTCATCGCAGTGCAGCGTGAATTTCCAAATGTGTTCAGTTCGCATACACTGCACAGGAAGTTATGCAAGACAAAACATCCTCTAATTAATTGCACAAGGCTTTTTTCCTTGTAATAATGGTATTAGAGTTTAGAATGAGTGTGTACATGTCTGTCTTGATAGAATGTCTATTCAGCGTGGCTGAATGCGTTGACAAAATAAACAGCGACATCAATAATAGTTCACTCTTCACTGCAATGAACCCATGCGGTGCTTGATATCCTAAACCTTTACAAAAAATATACATGAACACGTCGGTTACTAACCACTTAATACTCTAATGCATGGTCTCAGTAAATCACCTACCTATATAGGTTGTACTAATGCAAGTACAACGTTGATGAAATTCTCACACTGAAATTGCAGTCTCTTTGGTTGGACAAATAAGAAATAAGAACCACTATAGAAGTATACGTATTACCGTTGCAAGTAATTTAAGAAAGTGAGAATAGTTTTACTTATTATAGTACTGGATAAGTGTAATAGGATAAAAGGATATTAAATATACTCAGGTACTACATGAAAGTATTCGCATACGGTAGACTTTACTCCAAATAAGAGGGACTTTTTATGTAATATAGGATATAGTGGATTAGAAGACGGGATGAGAATGAGTCCCTTTGCGGGTTGAAAGAAAACAAGTGAAAAATTGATTTTCTGATCGCATTTGACGGCCCAGACTATGACCGAAGAGATATAATGAACAACTCAGAATATAATAGGGAGGGAGGTAGATTGAAGATATATAATATGTTTTCGTGTTTCATCAATTTAATCCTG
>JAQFYB010003289.1:0-20041 GCA_034694085.1 Pogonognathellus longicornis | reverse complement strand
GAATTTAAGACTATAGATGAAAAAAGCTCAAAGCTTAGCACATTCAGATGCAGAAGCTCACAGTATAAACATACCTTTATTTAAGATGTAGGAATTCGATGTGAATGTAAATCACACCAGAACAGGTACAGGTATTTCGCAAAATGAATTCCTGTAATGAACTTGAAGTAATTGAGTAGCAAAATATCTATGATGTTAAAATCAACAGAACACAAATTATAGTTAGTTTCTGGTGGCACGGCTCTATCATTGGGGAATGACGAATGATATTGTCGCAATTTAGATACGGATTTACTAATTGTACTGGGAAACACTACGTATGATTCTCTCGAATGCTTTTGTTAATACTATTATTCTATTTTGTGTATGTCGGTAATAAAGGTTGGTTGGTCAGAGTTTGACTGACAGTGCTTCACTAACTAGAGTATGGTAAATACATTATGATATACAATACATATAGGTACCTCGTAAAGGTACTATATTGGCAAAGCATTTCCTTTGAGCCAAGAAGTTGCTTTGCAGTTGAGTTAAAAACCAGTTATGCTAATGTACAGAAAACTTGACTAGTCCTCTGTTCTAGTGTGAAAAATGTAAGCGAGCCACTAAAATATTCGATAAATAATAACATTAGCAATTGCAGATAATATTTGCAAAGTGCAGTTGCACACACACACAACACTTTGAGCGTATAGCTTATTTCAAAGCTAGCTATCTGTGACCTTGTCAACTCACTCTCCTTCATGCTATTTTTAGATGAAGGTTGAAAGTTGGCACATGACTACTTCTTCGATCGTGCCCAAGATCCGTGCCGGACCATGAGAACACATCTGCATAATTAAGTAGGACTGCTTCCACTATTTTTCTATCTGTGAAAGACAGGTCTCGATTATTGTCCAGTTGCTTCATCTTTTGTGAACATCGAGACCACCATTAAAAGTTACAACTAGATATATTTTTTGGTATTTTTAGAGTCAAAATTTAAAAAAGCCGCCAAAAGTGAAATTTCAAATTCGCCAATTCAAATTTTAATCAATTCCATCGAAACCAACATTAGAAGTTACGACTAGATATATTTTTTGGTATTTTCAGAGTCAAAATTTAAAAAAGGCGCCAAAAGTGAAATTTCAAATTCGTCAATTCAAATTTTAATCAATTCAAGTTTTGCTACTTTCTATTACCTTTTTCTAAATGACTAGATTCTGGTTAACATTTTTAGGAAAATTTGGAACGCATGATGTAAAAGAGTGGATGGCATTCCGAATGATATACATAGTTTCTTTAGAAGTCAACCGTACAGCAAACCTTGTTTATACGGTATCTTTTTTAACCGGAAAATTGCTCATTATTTTCAGTGTTTTCGGGTCAACAAGACTTTTTCGTAGTATGGCAATGCCCCTGTACTTACTGCTTCCTGCATTTACTCTAGTAGCAGTTATTATTGCATGCAGGCAGGGCCGGGTTTAGGCATGGGCAGAAAGGGCGACCGCCCAGGGCCTCGCGCTTGTAGGGGCCTCGCGTTTGTTACTATCCCATTACAAAATTTGTCCCACTAACGTGAAGTTTGTACAGGACGATTTGCTCTAGGCATATTAAAAATTGTCGCCCAGGGCCTCGCAAAACGTAAAGCCGGCACTGCATGCAGGGAGGGATGTTGATACCTCAGACTGCTTACATGGATACAACTTCTGTAATTGTTAAAAGGCGGTGGAGAAATCAAGAAAATAAATGGCTATCATTTAATCCTCCTATACGAATATGAATTTTCCACAAAAATATAAAATCTCACACATTATTCATACACATTAATTCATACACTGGCATATGAAAAAAACATAAAGTATTATGAATGCTGCTATAGGTCTGTAAATATGCAAATGACTGAAATGACATTACAAACACGTATACACGTATTACGTATAGGTACACACAATCAATCAAAATCCATCAACGGGCTGGCTAAAATCTAAATATTAGTGAGAAATGTACATATGAATGTGCTTTGTGCTAAAAATTTGTGCCAAAGTCAAATTAAAACGCATTAAATTCTCGTGCAGCCGGAAAAATTTTCCGACTTTTTGAGGAGTTGGTTTATTTGAAATGCTCCGAACTGTAAACTGTGTAAACACTACATCTAAATCTATCTCATTCTACAAAAATTCCGAATCTTTTCATTATTTTCTGGTTTTTGCTCCAGGGAGGCCCTGGGTCAAGCTGCGACACTGACTACTTCAAAATATTTTGTTTCCAAATTGAAATACTGTGGTACCACATTCTACACATTCACATACTATACCATTCTATTCACAATTGCAGTTACAATCATTACATAAATAGATTAAACGGTTCTCCTTTAGCTGTCGACCCCTCAGCGTGTACATAGGCGGTTTGTTTAGAGTAAAGAATTCAACCGCAACAACGTTTAAGAGAATGGCCTTAGTATATACCGTCAACTTTCTGGTTACATTTAAATTTTAAAATAATTGCAAAAATTGTAAAATATCATACATTTGTATCTTCACGGTTTTTGTGTTTTCAAATTAACAAGAAATTAGTTTGACAAAACGGTTTTTATTTGCGCTATAAAGGCGATTGAAAAACGGTTGCTAAATACTAGAACGATACGAAATCTTGTCTAAAATCAAAATTAATGCAGCGAATTATTTTTGTGATATCTCTAATAGCTACCAATTGTAATAGTTTATAGTCAGTAATTTCATTGAAATCGCAAACATCGCAGCGATTGTGAATTATAGATCCCAGGCAAATTGTTACTCGAGAGTAATATATTATTTCGCTATTGAATTAAATAGCAATTAGAGGAAATTTGTTGTACTTCATATTGCATCATTAAAGAACTTTTTTTTCATTTTCTTGAGAAACTTTTGATTGTAGTACTGCTGTGTGTTGCAACCCGCAAGAATCGAATTTCTAGAGAGTACTATTGCTGTCGAGGATGGGCTCACATTTTAATACAAGGGCAGCGATTCAAGCGTATACATCTTCGTTGTATTGCGTAGTCAGCTACCATGCATCACCAAATAATTTTCAGTAAACCTTCCAAATTCATTCCGCAATATAATTCAACAATATAATTGTTAATTTTAGAAAAAAGTCTATTTTTGAAACTACTTAAAACCAATTTGTCGTACACACATTACAAACGTTTAACGTTGAACTTTAAAAAATGATTCATATGCTTGTAGTGACAGCACTTAAACTTTACAATGCCGTTTATTATAAGTATGGATTGTCTCTGTACTTATTTCATTCGTTTCAACACCGACTAGGCATAACTCAACTCAAATGTACTGCATCTCAGAACAAATGGAGAAAGGTCATATTCTTTGCTGGATTCGTAAATTCAATTATAACGATGATAGTTTTATCATTTATTGTCCGCAACGTCATGTCCCAAACTATTGTAAGTTTAAGTGAAAAATGCGAAAACGTGATACCTCCAATTTTGTTCATCGCCACCTATGGTTTGGGACTCACTTGTATTGTCACACAGATGAGAGATTTTGAAGACTTAGCGTATGTTGCTAATCTCGGCCTGACAATGGACAGGCAGCTGGATGGTAAAAAATTAATTTTGAATTAAAATTCTGAGTTCACATTCACAATTGTTGGGAATTAATTATTTCACAATTAAAATTGCGCAAATTATTCATTTAAAATTGACAATTCTGTGGGATTATCGTTTTAACAAATACATTACAATTTAATAATTAATTTTTCTAATAGATGTAGCTCTAACTAAATGTTTGCTATTATTCATTTCGTAATTAAAACAGCCGAGTCGCATTTTTCAACCTTTCTGTTTTAAAAATGAAGTAGGATGAAATAATTTATTCCAGATTAACGTTGTTCACTGTTACTGTCAAAATTAAAAATTAACCAATGTATTTTCAAAACAGTGATTTATAAAGCAGAACGAAGGAACATAAAACCAGGGAGTTTGTACGCCCTAATCGGATTGGGATTGTGTTTTATAGTAATTGCAACTCTACCCATGGCTATTTTAGCTGGATGTTATATTGCATTTCAAGACTTTCCTTTGAGACATTTCATCGCTGAACTGTTGGGATATTCAAAAATCCATGGAGACTTCTTTGCTTTCCGAATAATCGCAGGAGTTTGGATATTTATTTTAGGGATTCAACAACTCTCAGCTCTCAATTATGTATTGCTACTTTCTATTACCTTTTTTCAAATGACTAGATTCTGGTTATCGTTTTTGAAAAAACTTGGAACACATGATGCAAGAGAGCGCATTGCATACCGAATGATGTACTTAGTGGTTTCAGAAGTCAACCGTACATCAAACCTGGTGTGTCCGGTATTTTTTTTAACAGGACAATTGCTAATTGTTTTCAGTGTGTTTGGGTCAATAAGACTGTTCCGTAGTATGGCAATGCCCCTCTATTTACTGCTTCCTGCATTTACTCTCGTAGCAGTTATTATTGCAGGGATGTTGATACCTCAAGCTGCTTACATGGATACAACTTCCTTTATTCTTAAAAGGAGTTGGATTAATCAACAAATTAAATACATGAAACGGTTTTCGGATAGCTGTCGACCTCTCAGTCTGTATGTAGGCGGCTTGTTTAAAGTAAAGAATTCAACAGCAAGAACATTTATGAGAATGGCACTAGAATATACCGTCAGTCTTCTTGTCTCATTTAAATTTTAGAAGATATAATTATAAAAATGTCAAAATATCATACAGTTGTAACAAATGTTTGCTGAAGCTCTTACCCAAATGTGTGGTTTGGATTAGCTCCTGACTATGACACAAACATTTAAATTTGTGCTTTGAAGATACAAAAAATCTCTGCGTGAAGAATGTAGGGAGTAGGGAGATAAGCCTGAGGCACTTTTGCATTTTAATATAGTAGTATGCTGCATAATAAAAATAATCATAATTTTAGTCAGTTGTAATGCATTGACAAAATAAATTTTGAAATCTCAAGTTAAACTCTATTTACAATAATGTCTTTAGTGCACCTAGACTATGATAGTTTATGTAGGCTATAAGCATTGTCCACCTGTCCACCCACATCTAAATAGGTTCCGCGGCCTATGATTGACATCAAAATATAAAAAATTACGATCAAAATGTAGTTTTGCTGTGACTTTTACGGATATTCCTACTTAGATATTGGAAAAAGAATGAAATTTCTAACTGCTCCACGTAATGTACATTGCAAGTTCTGCGCAAATTTAAACTCCTGAGAGCAAATAGCTCTGCTCGCGAGTTTTTTGCATGGCAGAAGTCGCAGATCCTGCGATTTTCTTGCTTATTCTTAGAGATGTTGGGAGCTGTTTTCGAGAATCTAGAAGTATTTTCTCCTATTTACGTTTGGTTTAAATAATATCATGTTGGATTATTATTGCCTTAGATTTCACGGCCGATGCATTGAGAATTTGATTTCCCAAAAGTTCATCTAATAGTTGCGTCAATTTGCTTTTGTTTTCTGAAATTGAATCAGAGAGACATGAATCAGGAAGACAATGCTGAAGTTCAAATTGTGCTGGTTCAAGCAATGCATGCAAGGAAAATAATTATACTTATTATTTAATATATTATTTTCACAAAATGTCAATAATATCTGGTGCATTATTCCCATTATTCCCATTTTTCCCGTTTTTCCCATTTTTCCCAACTGTCCAACAAAAATGATTTTTTCCCGGGAAATATCGAACTCTGGATATAATGTATCTTGGTTGCCATGACATCAATTGGATTGTCTGCATTTTAGAAGCCATTGGAGCCATTGAAAATTATATATCTTATAGCTAGTTGTCACGGCAATCATTGGGTTGCATGTATTTTGGTTGCAATGGCACACTTTGCATTATATGTTTCTTGATTTCCATGACAACCGTTGTATTAATCAGTGACGTCGTCATGCCTCTGGTCCTTCGGTGAATTCCTCCAAAGCTGCTCTGAGTCGGAGGGAAACCAAATGTTCTGAATATGCGTCAAAGGTTTCTTAGGGGACGGCCAAAGCGTCATTGTCACCCATCTTAAGAATCGCAGTTATGAATTAGCGGGTATTATAACGCTGATTATGCTATCGAGGCGATGAAAGAGTTCCATGTACGATACCGCTCGATGTACACTACAACTCGCCAATTTTGCAGCTTGCGATTTTACTGCTTAACCCTTTTTTAAAAAAGTTTGATGAAATCTTTTGAACCGTGATGTACAACCCACTCCAACTTGCCCAAATAGAGCTCTTTGAATGCTTTCGCTCTAAAGAATTATTTATACCAAAACATAATATTTACACTGTATTTTATGCAATCATTTAAATAATTGAATGAATAGAGTAACTATTTTATTTTACACCCTCGCAAATTATCCATGCAGTAAGTGGTGTGAATGAATTAATTTAAAACAAGAAAGCGTTCAGCAGTAAAGTCGGCGAGCTGTAGCGTACGCGCGGGTTACCATTCAAGAACGCTTGCCAAATAAAAGAACAATACGAAATCTGGTTCAAAATTAGATTTAATAATGAAGCGAATTATTGCTGCGATATCTTTAATAGCTAGCAATTGTAATAGCTTATAATCAGCAATCGAATTGCAATCGCAAACATCGCAACGATTTTGAAATACGGATTTCACGACAATTGTTACTCTGGTATAATAGACTAGTTTGATATTGAAATATACAACAACTAGAGACAATGTTCTATTTCGTATTACATCATGCATGAACGTATTTTTCATTTTCTTGTGTAACTTTTGGTTGTAGTAATACTACATGTTGCAACCTACAGGAATTGAATTCCTAGAGAGTACTTTTGCTGTCGATGATGGGCTCACATTTTAATACAAGGGCAGCTATTCAAGCGTATACATCTGAGCTGTATTGTAAAGTAAGCTACCATGTTTCAACCAAATAATTTTCAGTAGGACTTCCAAAAGCATTCCAATTCAAATATATTTCAATATTATAATTGTTAATTTTACACAAACGTTTATTTTCGAAACTACTTAAAGCCAATCTGTCGTATATACATTACAGACGTTTAATGTTGAACTTTAAAAAATGATTCATATGCTTATAGTGACAGCAGCTAAACTGTATAATGCTATTTATTATAAGTGTGGATTGTCTCTGTACTTATTTCATTCGTTTCAACACCGACTAGGCATAACTCAACTCAAATGTACTGCATCTCAGAACAAATGGAGAAAGTTCATATTATATGCTGGATTCGTAAATTCAATTTTTACGATGATAGTTTTATCATTTATTGTCCGCAACGTCATGTACCAAACTAATGTAAGCTTAAGTGAAATATGCGAAAAGGTAATTCCGCTAATTCTGTACATCGCCTTCCTTGGTTTGGGACTCACTTGCATCGTCACACAGATGAGAGATTTTGAAGACTTAGCGTATGTTGCTAACCTCGGCCTGACCATGGACAGCCAGTTGGACGGTAAAAATTTAATTTTGAATTCAAATTTTGAATTCACATTCACAATTGTTGGCAATTAATTATTTCACAATTAAATAGCGCAAATTATTCGTTTCAAATTGACAATTCTGTGAGATTATCATTTTCTCAAATACAGTAGAATGAAATAATGGGGCTCTTCAAATGCTCCAGGTTAAAGCCGGGTAACGCGTGAAAATCTGTTAAAAAGTTAAGACGTGGCAAAAGTTAAGCGACGAATAAAGGCGCGAAAGTCAAATCTCATGTGTATGTGTGTGTGTTATAGTACGAGATTATGTCACTGTCATATATAAACAGAGACACAAAAACCGCTCATGCCATGAAGGCCCATTTACAGTGACTCCTATAATCAGCACGGTCTTTCGACCTTAATTTATTGAAGAGTTCCACAAAGTTTGACCCCTATGGTACTGGTCCTAGTGAGTCTTACCGTGGATCTCTTCAAAATTGTAATATTAAATTTATATAAATATACAGTAACTGGACAGGGTAGTCCAACCTATTGTATTGTGTGTCCGTGCGGCTGCCTTAAATTAGAATAACTATGCGTATCCCTACCCTATCCCATCTAATTCTGGAAGGAGAAGAGAGTATAATTATTATTATTTTTAGATTATAATGAAATTGTGTTATGAGAAATCAACGAAAATCTAATGTTATGATTCTGTGATTCTGTTTAATGTTTCATAGTATAGGTATTCATCACCCAATATTAACATTATTCATCAATTGATTTAGCTTAGAGACTTCATTGCTCCCTGAACTCAATTTTGCCAGACAGGTAGTATAGACTGCCTCCTCTGGCTCTGAGATACAATTGGAGTTCCTAGTCCACTACTAAGGTGGAAATACTAAACCCAACACATGGAAGGGTTTTACCTAACATATATTTTGACTTTATGGGGAAATTTTCGTTCTGCTTGTTAAGCAAAATGAAAATTTCTTTAAGATCAGGCTTCCCAACTCCTTTTAACATGATAGTAAAAATAGCTTTAGGGAAATCATTTGATAGCCATCCTTTTAGTCTTAGTTCTTGGGCATCCACACTGCATCCTGGCAGACTGAAATGCTCTACCCTATCAACTAGCCAATTGCTGTTTGTTCATTGGCACAAAAGTACACAATGTGACCGAGAATGAGATTACTTGATTCTATTTGAATCATGATGTCTTCATTCTGAGTCTTTTTAATTTCAGAGTCAATGAAGTTTTTAAACTGAACAAAAATTTCATTTGATATTGCAAGTAAAGTATCATGATTATACGTAACATAAACTTTTGTCCCTATGAAGCGAGGCCAATTTTTCCTTTTCAGGGTGGGTTTATCTTGTGGGGAAGTGGAGGATTGTCTCTTCCTATTACCCACCACATTCGAAGAGAGTGGAGGTGGCATCAGATTGGAATCTGCAGCTTGCCGCATCTTCTTACGAATTCGTTTTCTTTTATTTTTACTCACCACTTCCGCATAGGTGTTATTGATTACTTGTGTGCCAGTAGCACTATCACCCTCAGAGATTGATGTATTTGCCATTGTTGTAGTTAGATTTTGTCCTGGAGATCCACTAGTCTCCATATCAATTCCTGGCTGTCGCAAATGTTATGATTCTTGCTCATCTAACAAGTGATAATTTGCAGAGTCAGGGCTATTTATAGTCTCAGTATCCAAACCTCGAAGTTCGGCTTCTTCCAATTGGTCACCCCAAGAAGCCCCTGGATCTCTTGGAATTTTTTCCACCTCCCTAAGATGTGAGAAAAATTCCATAGGATGTAATACACTATGATGAATTTTCGTTTACCCTTGAGAAACAAAATAAATAGAATTATTTTTGAGAAATCATAGTCACAAACCTTTTTTCTGTGCTCATTTTCCCCAAAATTGAGAAGTGGTTCCTTTACCCTCGAAGATGGAGCACACGTGTCGTCAGGCCAAAAAAACTGCAGTAATGATCTAAACTTCTAAGCCACACACACGGTTACCATCCTCTTTCGACCTCGGTTTTCAATGTCTAGATTTTATGTCGCCTTAGCAAGGTCGTATAGTAACCACTAGGGTGCATTTATTCAATGCGTAGAAGCAGAAGTGGCTCTACACGACTGTGGTTAGATTTTGAATAATTCCCAATTTTGATAAGAATTTATTGCAACAAGGTCATTGAATCACAGAAATGGCTCAAGCTTGGTCATTGCTAATGCAATTGAGGCATGCATTACACTATGCTAACACGTGTATACGTAAATTGTTTGATATAGAGTTTATGCTGATGAGCATGATCGGATGATCATGGCTTTGGTTAGCATAATTTTTGTTCTTGAAAGGTGAATTGCCTAACTGAGACGTTCGCCGAGTACCAGCAGAACATCCAGTGGAATTCCCTTAAATTTTCTGGGATTCAGCTTGGCTGTCAGAGACAACCACTCGGCTCGGAGTCCGAACACTGAATCAAATCTCATACTCCAATACACTAGAGTGTGATTTACCTCGGGTTAAGATTTTAACTCGCCTGGACGCTAGTGTAAGTTCAGTTATTACTGGAAATTACCAAGCAGCATTTCTTAATTGTTCAAATGCACAATAAATTCTTAACTCGCAGAAACTTAACAGATTTTATCTCGGAGCATTTGAAAAGCACCAATATATTATTTTAGTAGATGCAGCTAACTAATTGTAAGTTTTGGCTAGTATTAATTTCGTAATTAAAATTTTTGAGAGTCATTTAAAAAATCACCTATTTTATTTCACAAATGATTAATAATGTTAACTTCTACTGATAAAATGAAAAATTGACCAGGGTTTTATGAAAACAGGGATTTACAAAGCAGAGCGAAGGACCATAAAACCAGGCAAATGGTACGCGCTAATCGGATTGGGACTGTGTTTTATAGTAACTTCAACTGTACCCATGGCGATTTTATGTGGGTGGTACATTCCATTTCTCGAATTTCCCTTCAGACATTTCCTCGCTGAACTGTTGGGCTATTCAAAAATCTCCGGGGACTTCTTTCCTTTCCAAATAATGGCAGGAGTTTGGATATTCATTATAGCGATGCAACAACTCTCAGCTCTCAATTATATTTTGCTACTTTCAATTACCTTTTTTCAAATGACCAGATTCTGGTTAACATTTTTGAAAAAACTTGGAACACATAATGCAAGAGAGCGCAATGCATACCGAATGATACACTTGGTTGTTTCAGAAGTCAACCGTACATCTAACCTTGTTTGTCCGGCATTTTTTTTAATAGGACAATTGCTAGTTATTTGTAGTGTGTTTGGGTCAATAAGACTGTTCCGTAGTATGGCAATGCCCCTCTATTTACTGCTTCCTGCATTTACTCTAGTAGCAGTTTTAATTGGAGGGATGTTGATACCTCAAGCTGCTTACATGAATACAACTTCCTTAATTCTTAAAAGGTGTTGGAGGAATCAACAAAATAAATACATTAAACGGTTTTCCGTTAGCTGTCGACCACTCAGTCTGTATGTAGGCGATTTGTTTAGAGTAAAGAATTCAACTGCAGCAACCTTTATGGGAATGTCCCTGGAATATATCGTCGATCTTCTGGTCTCATTTTAGTTTTAGGAAGCATACTTACAAATTACAGAAGATTTACAATGTGTAACTCTACTGTTTTTTGTGATTTTAAATTAGCAAAAAATTAATTTGACATAACATCTTTTTTATTACATTTAGGGAGGAAGACTTAGGGGCTCAACACCCTCCCCCTCCGAATTTTTGAACTTTACGCTATATAAAATCCGGTTTCTACCAAAATCCCCCAAAAAAAATTGTGTTGGAAAAAATCTATCAAAAAATCGCGCTAAGCTAGATTTTGTTGGAATTGTTATAGATTATTATAGATTATGACACAAACATTGAAAATTGATGTGCTTTGAAGTTAGGTATGTATAATTGTATAAAATGAAGCAACAAATAGGTTAGTGCAGATTGAGAGTTAAATGTACCCAAACATACTAAATATTCACGACCATGAAATGTAATAATAATAATATATCAGTCGATTTTAAGTCAATGCGAATGTTATAAACTTGTACATATTTAAACACAAGTAAACCACCATTCTTAAAACTAAAGTGGTGCGCAGCTAAGCATTCTAATATTGAAAATTTTGGGGGTTTGTCTGTAATTAATTACTACTGTGAAATTAGTTTTCCATAAATTTTTTAATGCGGTTCAAATGAATTCAAAGTTTTTTAGTCGATCGTAACGAAATATTCGTGAGTCGTGTATGGATTTTATTATTACTTAGATGGAAATAATAATAATATTTTTTAGAAATTAAACGACTTAATCTGAAGGGATAATAAAATAAAAATTCTTGCAATATATTATTGTAGCAAGATAGTTGGTCTTTCTTAGTGTACTGAAAAAAATGAACTGTGTTAAAGGGTTTCATTATAAGGTATAAAAATTCAAAAATAAGTCTCAATACCACAGTTCATGTTTTCAAAAACATAAAATTACATTAAGAAATAGTAATTATTATTTACTTGCTTACTTACAATTGACGAATAGAATAGAATAGAATAGTTTATCGTTTCTTTAAGCAATCGCTTATAAACATGTTTTCATACAAACATAATTTTAAGTTGTTATAATGATTTAGAGTAGACAGTTTTTATTTGGCTGTACAATACATTAGCAGTACCGTAACGACGAGGTGGCCAGAGGAGGGAACTCCTACGGGCCGGGACGGTCAAGGGGCCGGGACCGGCTGGAAAAATGTAAACTTTTTCATATTATTGTCACAGAAAATCGGTGACAACCAAATGGTGTATATTTATTGATTTCCGACTCCATTGTTTTTTCCTCTACACATCTGAGGAATATCTATCGCTAATATCATTCATTTAATGTGACGCATTTTTGAGCCAAAATGTTTAAATAAAAAAACTAATTTAGCATTTTAGCTTTAAATATTAGCAATATTTTGATGTTGTTGGTTAATATTGTCAATATTTAAGAGGTTTTAGCCAAATTTTGAAAACATTTTGACTTAACACCGTATACTGGGGGCAAGAAAATGTACAATTAACACGAAATTAATTTGACAAAACACTTTTTTAATTTTTTTATGCGTTATAAAGGCGATTGAAAAACGATTGCTAAATACTAGAACGATACGAAATCTGGTCTAAAATCAAAAGTAATGCAGCGAATTATTGTTGTGATATCTCTAATAGCTAGCAAATGTAATAGTTTATAGTCAGTTTATAGTAATTTCATTGAAATCGCAAACATCGCAGCGATTGTGAATTATAGATTCTAGGCAAATTGTTACTCGAGTATAATATACTATTTCGCTATTGCAATATATATCAACTAGAGAAAATTTGTTGAATTTCATATTGCGTCATTGGAGAACATATTTTTTCATTTTCTTGAGAAACTTTTGATTGTAGTACTGCTGTATGTTGCAACCAGCAAGAATCGAATTCCTAGAAAGTACTATTGCTGTCGACGATGGGCTCACATTTTAATACAAGGGCAGCGATTCAAGCGTATACATCTGCGTTGTATGGTGCAATCAGCTACCATGCATCACCAAATAATTTTCAGTAAACCTTCCAAATTCATTCCATCAATATAATACAATAATATAATTGTTAATTTTACAAAAAAGTTTTTTTTAAACTACTACTTAAAACTAATCTGTCGTACATACATTACAGACGTTTAACGTTGAACTTTAAAAAATGATTCATGTGCTTGTAGTGACAGCACTTAAACTTTACAATGCCATTTATTATAAGTATGGATTGTCTCTGTACTTATTTCATTCGTTTCAACACCGACTAGGCATAACTCAACTCAAATGTACTGCATCTCAGAACAAATGGAGAAAGTTCATATTATATGCTGGATTCGTAAATTCAATTTTTACGATGATAGTTTTATCATTTATTGTCCGCAACGTCATGTCCCAAGCGAATGTGAGCTTAAGTGAAAAATGTGGAAACGTGATTCCTCCTATTTTGTTCATCGCCACCATTGGTTTGGGACTCACTTGCATCGTCACACATGCAGATGAGAGATTTTCAAGACTAAGCGTATGTTGCTAATCTCGGCCTGACAATGGACTGCCAGCTGAATGGTAAAAATTAATTTTAAATGAAAATTTTGAATTCATATTCACAATTGTTGGGAAATATATATTTCACAATTAAAATTACGCAAATTATTCATTTCAAATTGACAATTCTGTGCGATTGTCATTTTAACAAATACAGTACAATGAAATAATTATTTGCAATTCTGCAGTTTTAATCGCTTTTTTCAACCCTTCTGTTTTAAAAATGAAGTAAAATGAAATAATTTAATTCAGAATGATTAATGTTACTGTCAAAATTAGGAATTAACCAAAGTATTTTGAAAACAGTGATTTATAAAGCAGAGCGAAGGAACATAAGACCAGGGAATTTGTACGCCCTAATCGGATTGGGATTGTGTTTTATAGTAATTGCAACTCTACCCATGGCGATTTTAGCTGGATGGTATATTGCATTTCAAGACTTTCCTTTGAGACATTTCATCGCTGAACTGTTGGGCTATTCAAAAATCCATGGAGACTTCTTTGCTTTCCGAATAATCGCAGGAGTTTGGATATTTATTTTAGGGATGCAACAACTCTCAGCTCTCAATTATGTATTGCTACTTTCTATAACCTTTTTCCAAATGATTAGATTCGGGTTAACATTTTTGAAAAACCTTGCAACACATGGTGTAAGAGAATGCATTGCATACCGATTGATGTACTTGGTTATTTCAGAAGTCAACCGTACATCAAACCTTGTTTGTCCGGCATTTTTTTATTTAGGACATTTGCTTATTATTTTCAGTGTGTTTGGGTCAATAAGACTGTTCCGTAGTATGGCAATGCCCCTCTATTTACTTCTTCCTGCATTTACTCTAGTAGCAGTTTTAATTGCAAATATGTTGATACCTCAAGCTGCTTACATGAATACAACTTCACTAATTCTTAAAAGGCGTTGGATTAATCAACAAATTAAATACCTTGAGCGGTTTTCCGTCAGCTGTCGACCCCTCAGCCTGTATGTAGGCGGTTTGTTTAAAGTAAAGAAATCAACAGCAACAACGTTTATGAGAATGGCAATCGAATATGCCGTCAATCTTCTGGTCTCATTTAAATTTTAGAACATATAATTATAAAAATGTCAAAATATCATACAGTTTTAACTAATTTTTGCTCAAGCGCTTACCCAAATGTTTAATTTGGATTAAACCCTGACTATGACACAACTATTTAAAATTGATGTTATTTGAAGATACAAAAAATACCTGTGAGAAGAATGGAGGAGGTTAACCCAAAGCGGTGTTGGAAAAGTTGAGACCGATGAGAAAAGTTGAAACCCCTTAGGGCACCACGTCATTTGTCATTTTGTCACAAAACTGATTTTGCTGGGCGTAAGCCCCGCAAATTTTTCAAGCATTAATTTCAATCATGCTATAAAATGTAAAAAATATATAATGGCATCAATAGCAGGTATAAAATTTAATAATGCTACTACTTACACCTAATTATATATTTTATTTAAATAAAAGCTTAGAGCGCTTTAAACGCTAGTTTATTTTTTCTATTAATTGTTATGATATGATATGGCAACAAATGAATGATTATACTATAAAAATAATATGACAATAATTAAGTAACCATGTATATAACATTTCAATTTTCCATCAATAATTATAAGGTTCTTAGCACAATACATTTGCCATTTCGGCGACACTGCCGCCTAATAGGGTGAGGGTAATTTAATTGCACATCATAATAAAGAGGGTACATTATATTGTCAAGTAAAAGTCACCACACTATTTGCATTATATGTGTTATTTTAGTATTTTAATTTGCTCATTCATTATATAATAATTTAACGTTCATATTCCTTCATTCCTATTGATCAAAATGAATTAGAATAGCAGATTCCTGGGGGTGAGAACCCTGCATTTAGAGGCGAATTTGGTGCCCAAAAACAAAATATCCTAGTTGTCATGGCAGCCATTGCATTGAATGTTTCTTGGTTGCAATAAAAACCATTGTGTTGTATGTTTCGTGGTTGTCCCAGCAATAATTGTCTTGTATGTATTTTGGTTGCAATGGCACACACTGCAACATTGTGTATCCAAAGACGTTGTAATATATAGTATATCTAGACCATCATATTAAGAAAGTTCGTTCCTTGGTTGACAGAGACTTGGGTACATTTTGGGCTAAAAGCGGTAAAATTTAACCATCATTTTGATATATATTGTTGAGGAGAGCAAAGTTTGGTGTAGTTCTGCTGTGCGTGTGTATGTCCTCCGTGGATTACTTCACAAAATTAGCTGCTAGCTACAATACACTGTAATATTACATAGTACTAATTTACTGTTGTTCGGCCAAATTGATTTAAATTTTACCGCTTTTAGCCCAAAATGAACCCAAACCTGTCTATCAACCAAGGAACGAACTTTCTTAATATGCTGGTCTAGATATACTATATAATTACAACGTCTTTGTGTGTATCTTGATTTCCATGACAATCATTGTATTGTTCAGTGCCTCTGTTATGCCTCTGGTCCTTCGGTGACTACATCCAATGTTGCCAAGACCGTATCTAGAATTTCGTTTCGGTGGGGGCACCAAGGTCAAAATTGTTGTAGAAACGACAAGAGGGACGCACGGAATACATTGGAATTTTGTCGACCCAGAAAAGTCTCCAAATTTTAATATGTGATTGCTGCATGTTTCCTGGCCTAGTTTGAGTAGGGAATGGTGTCCCGGTGGAGCCTGGGTCACCCTGTTATTTAAGGTCAAAGTTTGCATTTTAGTCACTTTTTCAACTGCATATGGCTGTAAATCAGCTATTATAAATCTGGTTATATACAAATGGGGTATCAATCGACTCCAAATGATATCAAAAATATTTAAAAAATTCTAAATCTACTCTACCCCTCATTTGGGGAATCTCTTCCAAAAAATCTTACTAAAGTAAAATGGCGTAAAAACGAACTTGGAGTCCATTATTTGTGCCTATTACCCACTAAACTAAATAAAAGTCATCACTTTTGGGTCAATAACTGGATATTGGTGGGTGTACACATTTCAGTAGTAGGTTTGAGGAGCAATCGGCGCAACTTGGGAGTATGCGGGATCAGTATCAGTAGTACATTACGTTTAATATGTAGACTGTCCCCTCGGTGGTCACCTTATCATCATAATTTAGTGACAAGGTTATGATAGCCCGATCTAGCCTTTTGGCAATCCCTACATTTGTGGTTGGCACACTCATGCTGTTGATACTGGCTTGGTGTTTTGGGCATGCGTGAAAATACACCCACCGAAGGCCGATTTGCAAGTCAAACTGACCAGGTTTTACCAGTCTCGATCAAGGATGCGGTAATATATTAGAAATTCAATCTGTTCAATCAAGCCGTTTGGCTATACAAATTTACTGAACACATTTCAGCAAGACCTGAAGATGATCTATAAATGGTGAAACATTCATTTCAATCATGCTAAGAAGATCTGGGGGCGGAGTGGATGATACGCGCTACATATTACACGTAATGTACTACTGATACTGATCCCGCATACTCCCAAGTTGCGCTGATTGCTCCTCAAACCTACTACTGAAATGTGTACACCCACCATTATCCATCGTACATCTACACTGACTTAGTAATAATAGCATATAAAAGCCAGCACTCAGCAAGTTTATGTTGTTTGTTGGGTTGGGTATTGTAACGTACTGTTCATGAGCGACTCGAACAGTGCTCGGTTCATACGCTGCTCACTACATTAAGCTTCGTTAAAGTGCTCAATACTCAGCTCTAAGCTGTACCAGTCGGTAATATGCGACATCAAATTTATATACAATAAAATTTGATTCACCTAAAAATCTTTATAAAACTGTTTTCCTAGTGTATAATATATATAGTTAATAATAATTTATTGTTGAAACATTTGTTTAAGGGTATTCCTAATCTACTTTATGATTCCGAAAATTTCAAAATGTGTAGTTAGGAATTAATTTTTCTCAGAATCAACTTATATTTGCTGCGGGCGGAGTCTAGAAAATTAGTATATGTATGCCGCCAAACTAATAAAGAAGCTAAGAATCTGGGGTTTATCTGATTTGCTTTCGCAGCATCAAAATACGAGTCTATTGATTTCAACACATCTTTCTAATTTCTACATATTTGTATAATAACCATATGCATAATATATTGAACTCCCAAGTAAACAAAATTAACTCTATTATTTGTGCGATTTCCCAAACCTCTCAAGATATGAACAAATGCATGAAGTACACAGAAGTGCATTTTGAAGAAAAACTTCGTGACGCTTAAGTTTTGATAAAAGTTGCAATTAATAATTAATACAATTACTACAATATTAACCTACGGCAATTACAATTGTTGGGAATCAATTCAGCTTAGTACTGGCTACCCGTTGATTTGTTAATTGAACTGTATTATTAGACCAATCCAAGGTATCTTGGTTGCCGTGGCACCAATTGGATTGTGTGCATTTTGAATGCCGTTGCAACCATTGTAAATTAAATATCTTATTGTTAGTTGTCACGGCAATCATTGTATTGTATGTATTTTGGTTGTCACAGTAACCATCTATTGTATGTTTGTTGGTGTCCATGAAAACCATTATATTGTTCAGTGAAGTCATTATGCCTCTGGTTCTTCGGTGACTTTCTCCAAACCTGCTCTAAGTACGAGGAAACCCAAATGTTCTGGATATTCGTCCAAGGCTTCTTCAATGACGACCAAACCGGCATTATTGTCACCCACCCCATCTTCAGAATCACATATAAGAATTAGCAGGTATTATAACGTTGTAAGCTATCGAGCCGATTTAAAAACGATTGCCAAGTATCAGAACAATACGAAATATTGTTGAAAATGGTTGCGATATCTCTAATAGCTAGCAATTGTAATAGCTTATAGCGTAATCAGGAATCGAATTGCAATCGCAAACATTGCAACGATTTTGAAATACGGATTTCAAGTCAATTTTTACTCGGGTATAATAGACTATTTCGCTATTGAAATATATAACTATTAGAGACGATGTTTTATTTCGTATTACATCATGCATTTATATTTGCATCATGCATCAGTATTTTTTCATTTTCTTGTGTAACTTTTGGTTGTAGTAATACCATATGTTGCAACTCGCAGGAATTGAATTCCTAGAGAGTAATTTTGCTGTCGCTGCTGGGCTCACATTTTACTACAAGGGCAGCAATTGAAGCGTATGAATCTGTTTTGTATTGTGTAGTCAAACACCATGCATCAACCAATAAATTTTCAGTAAACCTTCCCAATTCTTTTCAACTCAAATATACAAAATTCAATAATATAATTATTAATTTTACAAACAAGTTTATTTTTCAAACTTCTTAAAACTAATCTGTCGTACATACATTACAGACGTTTAACGTTTAACTTTAAAAATGATTCATATGCTTGTAGTGACAGCACTTAAACTTTACAAAGCCATTTATTATAAGCATGGATTGTCTCTGTACTTATTTCATTCGTTTCAACACCAACTAGGCATAACTCAACTCAAATGTACTGCATCCCAGAATAAATGGAGGAAGTTTATTTTCTTTGCTGGATTCGTAAATTCAATTATTACGATGATAGTTTTATCATTTATAGTCCGAAACGTCATGTACCAAACCAATGTAAGCTTAAGTGAAAAATGCGAGAAGGTGATTCCTCTAATTCTGTACATCGCCACCCTCGGTTTGGGACTCACTTGCATTGTCACGCAGATGAGGGATTTTGAAGACTTAGCGTATGTTGCTAACCTAGGCCTGACAATGGACAGCCAGCTGGACGGTAAAAAGAATTTTTTAAATTTAAATTCTGAATTAAAATTAAAAATTGTTGGCACCTAATTATTTCAGAGCTAAAAGTACAAATTATTCATTTCAAATAAGCTTTATTCACCGGTATCTCTAACGGGCGCCATTTTGAATCCAGCGATGAAGGTACGCCGATATCAAAACGTAAGATTGACCTGCTTCTCGGCAAGCCAATACTTGTGAGCCTTGCGTCGGCTAGGAAATTCTACTAGCCAAAGCAAATAAGTATCGACTTGAGTAGAAACTGGTTAATCTTATGTACGTTTTAACGGTCGTTTTGATTCCACAGCTACAGCTCTGCCGATATCTGCTTGAAGGCATCCACTTTTGTCAGCTGGAAGTGTGGAGTGTAGAGGATGTCTTCTTATCAATTCAAGCAGATATCGGCGTACCTTCATCGCAGGATTCAAAATGGTGCCCGTTAGAGATACCGGTGAATAAAGTTTATTTACAATTCTGTGGGTTTATCTTTTATCAAATCAGTTAAGTAAGTTGTGGCTAGTATTAATTTCACATTTAAAATCTTTGAGAGTCATTTCAAAAATGAACTAAAGTGATATATTTTATTCCACAAATCTTATATATAATACGCATCAACTTTTCTGTATTATTTTAATTGGGGCCCAAACCCCTTGAGCCACAATCTTCCAAAACATCTT
>JAQFYB010003288.1:0-20045 GCA_034694085.1 Pogonognathellus longicornis | reverse complement strand
GCAAAAGGGGCAAACTGACGTTGTACCGGAACGGCTACACCTATGCCGGTCCGACAGTAAAATTGTTACTTGGGATGAAGCTTGTTTTAAGATGTAGAGCAGCTAGGTATTCTTATTGGTTATTGTGTTAGTACGCCATTGCGATTTGATGAAGGTTGATAAAGAAAGATGAGTGGTTGATGAAGAAAGATGAGTGGTTGATGAAGACGAAGTAAGTGATCAGCAGAAAGAGTTTTTAACGGCGATTGTAAAGACTCACTAACCAATAAGAATGTATTCATAATAGAGTGTGTAACTGATACTGAAGATAAATTAAGAAGCATGAGATTGGGGAAGGAGAGTGGAGTAATGTGAGAGCGAATTAAGGATGAAGTGGAGTTTAGTAGTCAGGTTGAAAATTGTGGGTATTCGGTATGCGGGTGCGTGGAGTTTATTGAATTGTGTGTAGGGAACCCGTAATTTGGAACAAATAAGGCAGAAGAGAACCAGGAGCGTTTGTAAATAGGAGCATGGAAGGAAGCAAACAACTCCTTTTGCCGTTCAATTTCCATCTCCCGTTCCAACTCTATCTCTTTGTGGACTACGACAAAATGTGAGTTCAAAGATACTGACACAGGATCAATACTGAGTATGATAGAACGTCGTAGCAGTGGAAATAGTGCATTGCCATATCACATCAAAGCTTTCCACCTTCATCACATCATGTCGGAGCCAACAAACCCAGGTCAACCACTCAACCAAGTCACATCTAATCTCCCATCTCCTCTTATTCTATGCAATATTGTATATCACTTTCCAACTACATCTACATTTCAGTATCTTCACAGCAGTTGCGTAACCACCATGGGGGCAGACGGGGCAACTGCCCCTGGGTGGCAGGGTAGGAAAATAATAATGCCGGGCTAGCATAAGGGGTTAACCTAATTAACTTTTAAAATATATTAATATAATTTATACTTTAATTAAATATACAAAGTGTCCAGACACTTTACACGGAATACTTTTTCTTTTTTTAAAAAGTCGTTGTTCGACAATGCACATTTAGTGCGTGTTTGGTTCGCAACCGACAAATTTTATTTCTTTGTGTTTATGATTCATGACTTAACTTTATATTTTGACTACCTAATGATAATGCAACATGTATGGTTTTATGCCTTATAGTTAATGCCTTATGACAACTAATTAAATATTAATACACTATTCTATTATACATGCTCCACAATATTCCTGGCTTTGTTGTAACTGCTATAATTAGGTTAATCTTAATACCATAAACTTAATCTTTGACTGAATTATATATTCATGCTCTTATTATGTTCAAATTAATTACAATGCTGTTTTATTCCCTTGTGTAACTTAATCGTAATGCTAAGCCTGATTTAGTTAATCTGCCATTTCCTGACATTGTTCGTCTTTTTAGTTTGTTCAGCTAACTATAGCTTCTAGAATTTAATCTTTTTACATGTTTTTAAATGCACCTGTTACAACCAAACTAGATTAAGCTTTATTCATTTTTTGTAGGTATACTAATTGTAATATTTTTGTACCTTACCTACTTTCATTACTCACTTACAACTTATATAAGGAAGATTAATTTTTGTACAATTTGAGATTCTAAGCCGTTTTCGAGCTTCATTGAATAAACACTTTGTTTCAAGCCACAAGTCCAAGCTCTTGTCGCCACACTTTTTAACACATGTCCCTGCTAGATTCCACATCACATTACATCTCATATTCTCATTGCAGTAGGAGTCATCTTACAACTCATCCTTAAAAATCACGGCACTTCATCAAATACATTGTACACGACGTTACTCCAATTATTCCAATGAAATTCTTTAAATGAGCCTCCAGACAATTTTCAACCTGATTGTTATTGTTAAGTGGTTAGTTGTTATTTCTTCTTCAGCCTTTTTTGCTTTAATTTCCAGCTCTTTGAATTTATACAGTACCTTGAATTCTGGGAGGTCAAAATCAGTCGGCCCTTTTGATGGAATCTCATTTTCTTTCTCTAAACTTGTACGTGATAGTTTGGTGCTTGGTTGTTCATCTGTGTTGGAAGCACTCTTTCTGTATTTAGCCAGTATTAAAGCATACTTGCGAGATTGGATTGGGTATTAGTTGACTGCTTTTTTACTCACGGGGGTCGCGTGTGTATTTGAGGATCGTTCTAGTAAAGTTACTTGCCATGACCTCCCAAAAGCCATTCACGGTTTTCTTAAGCTTTCTAAACATTATAAAATTTAACTTTACTTCGAAACCTTCTCACTCATAAAATGGGGCAATATCTGACACCGTACATGTATGCTTTTATGCCATACGTATATTATGCGGTTTCTGCTTTACCAATTTTACCATACTCTAAACTCACTAGTATAATATTGATTTAAACTTTTTAACCGTCCAACAATTAATTACGATTTTCATCAACAACAATTGCCAGATATGGTGGCTGGAACACCTCGAACCCGAATTTCAATTTTACAATCTCTCCATTTTATAAATAAATGATAATCAATTCGCGCCATTTTTCTTCGAAAATACTCTTTTTCAATAAATTATTTAAATTACTTCCAGGTAGTTTTTGACAAAAATTCTATCGAGGTTGTCCTCATTAAAAGTATAATTTATTTTTGAGATCTTTTGGGTTGCTGTGAAAGGAGTATTGCGCCCAATAGCAGTCCGATGCGATGGTGGTAGTAGGATTTTCAATGTAGTAGCAAAATATGATTGCCACTTATAATGAGAGAAGGTGGGTGGGAAAAAGAAAATGGGACTCTTTGTGCTTGGCGAGAGTACAACGCACACCCTCTGTACAGAAATACACGAATCTCGTCGTTCCTTTACCACAATACATTGAATCACCGTCAGACTTTCGCCTAGCAAATGTTACAGCATACATCCGTAGGACTCCCTTCTGCTTGTATTGCTCCACACTCCACTCTGATAGAATGTGGGTGTAGGTAAAACTTAATAAAAAGATTACTACAGGCAAGTGCAAACATTGTCTGAGTATTTCTGAATACAGTTTAATGAAACTGTGCATTGACGAAAAAGTTTTCATTTGTATACCTCCTAGATCTTGCAGATCTGGAGAAGGAGATGCATTAACTCCAACAAAAATTCACAGTTGCAACAAATCTTGTAACCTCACTCAGTCAGTCAGTCTCTTCATATATGCCTCTCTAGACTTTCCACTCTTTATTACTTGGCTCAAGGCATTTTTATCCTCTGCATATCCTCAAATGTAATATTGTTACACAACTTGTGCAATACGACACGCATCCACCCACTCGCACTCTCCCAGCCAGTCAACACTTGACAAAATAATTGCTCCAAGGTGTATGTTCTGCATAGCAGTTCCGACACAGTTCCAAATAATTCTCAGCGAATGAAATGCCGTTTTAATTACTTAGTTCACCAATTCCATTTTCCAAGGTCTCATTATGTCTCAATATTTCTCTTAAATCTCTTAATGTATATCGTACTTTTGAATTTTTCGTTTGCAGGTTTCCTATTGTACCGCTCAATGCGTACTATGCGTAGTATGAGTCAAAGTATTGATATCAATTTTGTTAACAAAAAGGGAAGTACCTAGCCAAAAGGAAGTATATAGCTTGCAGCTTCGAGCATTAAAAGATGCTTGTTAATTTTTTGACAAGACCCAATATTTCTCTTCCGTTGCTAAGACGCACTGATTAAGTGTACATAGAAAAATAATGTTGTTTGAATGCTTTTCACAGCTTCTCCCTTTTCCATGGTAAGGAGTCTAAGGAGGTTTTGGTAATTCGAGATTTCCTGGATGAATATAGTGATTTGAGGCTTTTAGTTTGATTAGAAAATACTGATGTAACTGGCGGTGTGTGCTGTGTATTAACATAATATATTTTATGAGGAATGAAAAGGCAGTGTAAGGAACGTACCCATTGTGGAGTAATCGGTGGGTTGTTGCTGTTGACCCCAGGCGAGGTCAGGGTCGAGTATGTAGCCAGACTGGTCAATTCCGGTGGTGTTTTGATTGTCACCGGTGACTGTGGCGGTGCCTGTGGCGCCCCCTTTAGGACCTTGTTTGTAAGTCACCAAATGTGATTTCTCACCCGACTCCCCCTCGATTATGGTGTGCACCGGAAATTTGATGGGTAGCGTGTGGGCCCATGCTTCCAGAATCTCGTTGATGTACATCACGTAACAATACACGCAGTACAGAAGCAGCAGAATTATTGACTCGTACCTGCAAAAGAGATACGTCACATTATTATAATTCTCCCTTGACTCCAAGTTTAACAAGAACACCTCAAAATACGATGAATATCAAATCCAAACCAAAATCTCCCACAAAACCAAGGACTAATGTTTATATTTTAGTAATAAAAAATCAATCACCTAAGCAGGAAATTAAAAATGTTTAAGGTGACACTGCACACTAAAGTGACGTTTTTACAGATTAAATGATTTCTCCGGATTGGAGAACAAATTCAAAATTCGGGGTTATTTGCTTTGGAAGCTAGATTCTTGCTCTTTCATAATGTGGTTTTAGTTTTTCGAAAAAGTGAAAACTGTAGGCTGAATCCGGATTTTTGTGAACACGACTCGAAGTTGTATATTTGTTTCCCGAACCCGAAATAGGTGCAAAGTTTTGCTGCTTGAACTCGCCCTTAAGCGAGTCCGGGCGAGCGGGCAACGAGATGGCTCGGCTCGTCTACAACTCTTGTTAGCACCCCATTCAATTTAAACATAAATTTATCTGGTTTAAAAAGTTACTCTTTGTTGTAATACTCAATTATAGAATTGACCAATATAGCCGATATGTTTCCAAAACGACCACAACTAGTAAATGAAGAATTTTTCATTCAGCAAAGTAACCCAGATAGTGATCTAAATAATGTTCATTCATAGCCGTATTCAAGGAGTGGGCAAGGGGTCAATTGCTTCCCCGAAATTCCAAAAGAGAGGTTATTTTGCTCTCCCAGAAATCGATTTCTGGATACGACCGTGTGTTCGTTGCTTACATTTTAAGAGTCAACTTGTAACTGCATTTCATATACTGCATCCCATCCCAATAATAATAATCGTGGATACGTGTTAGCTTTAGGTATGCGCATAGCCAAGGGGGTGCACAGGGTGCACGTGCACCCCAGAACTAATTATTATGGTCATAAAAATGCAATAAATGGGACAAATTTTCGAGCTGCGCGCAAATATCATGCATTTTACTTTGGTTTTAACTTAAATTGACTTAAATTTGTATTTCTATGAGTGGTCATAAATTTCATTTGTACTTCATATTGAAATTTTGGCTTTCCCAAGATATGGATTTCGGTATAGAATTTTGCTGGGCACCCCCAGGTTATAATCCTGGCTACGCGCCTGGCTTTTGGGAATTAATATCTGATACGCGTGAAATAATGTTTAATATTGTAGTGAGTAGACTAGTAGAGTTACAAAATTGATGATCATGTTCTGTGTTGCGTTTAGATAGAAGGAGACAAAGTGTGAAGTGTTTGGTGAAGAATGGAGGCTAGGTGACGAGGAAAGGTCCTTTTATGGATTACACAATGATTTAAGTTGTTTCCTAAATTGACTTGACTCGACTTTAGCAGCAGGCGGCAGTCCATCATCATGATATTCACAACTTTCCTTGATTGTGTTTTCCTTTCATTTTCAAAGACCAAGCCATTAGTGGCTGCGACGATAAAAGCTTTGTGTTCGTGTGGCACTCGCTATAATCATTCCAACCGCTTTCAGTCTTTCTTCCCTCTACAGTCGTTCAGCCAGCTTTAAATGTCATGGGGAAAACCGAATCAAAGTTTCTTCGTTAGAATGTGTGTTGTGTAATTGTGTAGGTATTATCCAAGTATTACCGTAGCAAGTGGATGTTTAGCCTGCTTGCCTATAGTATGGGCGCTCAATGTATAAGGAGTAAGAGAAGTTTTCATCTCAAATCCGTTAGCTCCACTCTGTCTCGCTTGGTGGCGTTGAGAGTGTAATTTTAACGTTGATTGGTTTCATTGCTCTTTAAGCAGCAATTGCAAAAATTACATCAATCAGTGTCACAATTCGGGTTTTGTTTAAATGTTAAATGGCTCATTGCTTTGCCTCATTGTGCAATAAAAGGCAAGTAAAAAAGAACGATTTCACACATGTCGACCCGATTCCTGTTAACATTCGATGGAAGGTGTCTATATGGGGACTACATATCTATTTCATGACGATTATACCCAATTTCAGAAAACGAGTAGGTAATTATGACCTCAGGATTAATTTTGGGTAGTGATTCATAAAATTATAGTGTATATATTTGAATACCTACTAGCACATACTAAAAACTTCAAAGAGACATTTATGGAAAAATCTCTCATTTTGAAAAAAATGAATTATTTACAAATCGTATGAGTACGACTCCTTTGTATGCTGATTCCGGGTCGTTCGGCGATAGGCTGTAACGCATTAGAAACTACTTCAATTTTTGTGTTCCTGAAGAGATGAGGAGAAACTAGGAAGCTATTGTTCATTTGAGTGTCGAATTACTGTTAAAAGATACGTATTGATTTATTGTGAATAAATGTTTATTGGAGGACTTGATTGTGTATTTGATATTGTGGAAAGTATAAGAAAAATGCATTTTCTGACCATTCTATTTCTTCGTCGTAAATGGTTCCAAGGAGAGCGAGAATGGCGATCATGTAGAAGAAGCAGTCTCTGAACATGGGCCACCAATTCAAGTAAAGGACGGTGGGCGTGAGTAAAGCGCAAATGCTGATTACGAACATGATGTTGAACACCGCCGAACCGATCACCCCACTCACTCCTATATCATCCTGTCAAACAACAAACAAATCACCATTTATACTTTTTCTCGCAGTTTATTAACTAGAAATCCGTCTCCCTTTTATTACGAAACCACATTTGTCTTAACACACACATTCTTGTACAACATAATAAGTGGTGGAGCCACTTTTTAGCAATGAGAAAGAGTTACTCATGATACGACATGGGAAAGAACCTATGAGAAACGTTTTTTTGTCTGTTTGTCTATCCGTATGTGTGCGACATAACATAAGAACGTAAGAGCCAAATTAGTCTAAATCTCACATGACATCTAAGGGATTCAACAAAGGTGTCAGTCAAAAATGGGGTCAATTGGTTCTTCATGACCTAGGTCATAGAAAAGATAACAAAATGCTCCAACAGGATTTTAGTGAGTCGTAAATAAAAGAACGGGTGAACAAAATTGGTTCAAACATCCCATAAGTTGTCAGGGTTGTATCAGCAAACAATTAAAGCAACAATTGGGAAAATCAAGAACGTATACAGGGCGGGGGGAATTGCCCCAAGGGCAAGGAACTATACAAAAGAAAGGCAATTGACACTATATGAGGCAATACATGTCAACAATTATCAAATTAGTCAACAAAGTAGCACTAAAAAAGTTGAAACAGTTTTAAAATTACGTAATTTTAAAACTGTTCTATTTTGAGTTGCAACATTTTCAAAACAATTAAAGGTACAATATACAGCTATCAAAGATACTAAAATTTATTGAAATCCGAGTTTCCGTTCAAAAGTTATAGCGAAATGAGTGGTAAAAAACGGTGAAATGAGCAAAGCACTATACCCCCCCCCACCTTAAGTTTTCTTCTGCGACTATTAACATTTTTAACATGGGAGATGTCGCTGAGTCGTAGAATGTGCTTACACAAACCGAATAAGACTCAATAAGATACTTCACAATTCCTTTACTATATACACCCAATTTTCTTCTACAACTTCAATTTATTTTCAAATGACATAATATCAAGAAATTTTTGTGATTTCTGACATTTGCCTCGAATTTCCAACGTGAAATTAATTATGACGTTTCCAACAAAACCTGTTTGCCGTTGATTGACAAACTTTTACTTATTGTTTGTAGCATTCCTGCGTATACTATGAAGATGCCGTACAATGCTTCTTTGACTTGTTTGTTGGTTGTATACAGAGTAGTTGTGAGTGTAATAAATATTATTGTCAAATCGCCGGCGGAAAATGATGTACTACACGACGGTGTGTGTTTTTGAACGATGGCTTTGTGTGTTCATCCTCCCGTCTTCCCCCATAAGTTTGAGAAGGACTGATTTCATGTGTCTTCCACTGCCTCCGCAGGCTGAGGTGATCTGCGGAGGAATTTGAAAGAGAGACATTGTGGATAGAAGGAAGGAAATGGATTGGCAGTCAGGGGTCTTCGCTCCTTTCTATCTCAAAGTCATTTGATTCGCTTGAATGGAGACTGATAGCATCCAGTTCTCCATCCACACAAAATCCACAACCAACATGACAGAAAACCTTCTGCCGCACTAAGTCGTATCATCTCATACTTCCCCACCGCCCCTCTCTCCATCAGGGATAGAATTTGTCCAAATTTCCTGGCGACCCGTCTGCGATTTCCTGGTGGGGCAGGGTAGTCCGCTACAAATTTCCTGGGGACCATGAATCCCGAAATCCAAACCACTCTCCCGCAGTGGGCGTGGCTTGATATATTTGCGGGGGCGTGGCCGGTTATATTTCCTAGGAATTCTAAATATCGAAATCCAAGCTACGTCCCCTATTCTAAATCCGAAATAAACGACACGCCCCCACATGGGGTGTGATTTTATTTATTTCCTGGGGATTTCAAATTAGTAAATGAAAGCCAGATTAGCAACTTGTTTATTCTTTCAGTCCTCTTCCTATGATCTCCTTGGAATCGAAATGAAATTTGGAGATATACACTTAATATTTAAATTATGTAGAATTTGATGGTGAACTTTGTCGTTTAACATAACTTGCTTACATTGCAGCATTGGTCTGTTAATTAACTTACTGCATTCAGTGCATTATTTTCTGCATCTAAATTTTCCAGATAATATGATATAATGATAAAGTATGCGTGCCAAAAGAAAATGGCTTAATAGTTTATTATTTAGGTAAATATACAATTTAGCTATTTATTTCATTTCATTATAATTATTACTAACAGCAAGTTGTTTCAGAAATTTACATTGCATGTACAAAGGCAAAATCCCTTTAAGTGACGTGAATTTTCTAAATCGTTGGAAACGTTGTACTTTGTACTTGCTATACAACACTTTACAACTACTGGGACTTTGAGATTGATGGAAATTCATGCACGGCTACCCATATTTCCAAAATAATTGAATGGCCCACTCGTGGGCATGGCTAAACTCCCAGTTTTCCTGACAGTTACCCTTTACAAAATAAATCAATACCCCATCCGGGAGTCCTGGCTATTGCCTAGATTCCTACAGTTTTCCAAGAGCCCTTCCTTCCTTCCAGGGAGCGTGGCACAATTACTTGATCATATTGTCATTTATCATTTACCTCATTCCTAAAAAATTGGTTGCATTTCTTGGTTATTGCTCAAATTCCTGAAATCCAGCCTCGCCCCCTAAGGGGGCGCGGTTGTATTTCCTAGAATTTCTCAAATTTCCTGGGCTTTCTCACATTTCCTAGTGGGGGAGGGTCTCGGCCAGATTTCCTGGGGACCTAGGGTTCCGAGGTCCCGAAAAAATGCCATCCCTGCTCTCCATACAATCCATTTTCAAACACAACGCACTGTTCCACCAACACAAATAACCAAAACAAAATCCAACTAACCAGCTTTCATATTTTATCTTCAAATGCTTGTAAGATGAATATAATAACAATATTATAAACATGTGTTCTGATGTCTTTCTGCAAAAACATTATAATTGCGCACACTAAAGATAGTAGGTATATAGTTTTTTAAAAAATAGTTAAAATAATCGTGGATATTTTTGTGATTATGTGACAGTGCAGTGCGTTCACTCGCGTATAACGCTTTTAGGTTTCAATATAAATGTATGACAAAAGATAATTAAAATAAATAAACGCGGCGTATAAACAACATGAGTTATATTAAAGAAACTAAAATAGAGTTGCGACAATTATCCACGATGTATTTATATTCATATTAGCAAGTTAAATGAAAGTGTGTGTATAGAGTCTCATCATTTATTGTCATCATAGAAGGAGGAGGGTGGTTATTAGATGTGATTATTGAGTTGAAGTTAGGAGTGCTGCTGTAATGCAATTGGGAAGAGTGCATTAAGTTGTGGATGGATGGAGAGGAAGCATTTTTGGTTTAGAGTGTTGATGCACCAAGTTTCTCTCCTTTTGGCTTTCGAGCGAAATGTTAGTGTTGTAACTGGAGAATTTGTCCTGTGGTATTTTCAACGTCAGCAGCAAACTGACTCTTGCCTCAGTCTGCAGTGGCTTTCTCTCTGCAAATGTCTCCATGTCTGAGTATAGGCACAACAAAAGAGGAGACTCTACTCAGTCTACTCAATCAAACACTATATTTGTTTTTTTACGACCAGAGCTGTTATTAAATGTTCAGTCCCTCTGTCCGTCAAGTCACACATTTTCTTTCATCACTGTCGTCGATATCAACGGTCGAACTAATTAAGGCTCGGGTAGAACTCGAAACTGGCTCGGCTGGGCTATTGTTGCCACCTCTAGTCAGTGCCGTATCTAGCGGCAGGGCACTAAGGCACGTGCCCTCCCCGAAATCTCAAACAAATAGGTTATTTAGGGCACGAAAGTGCCCTAAATCGCGAAATTTTTCGCGCTATGCGCGAATTTTATACTTTTTATGTTGAATTTGGCTCAATTTAGCTAAAATTTTTCGCGCTTCGCGCGAAAACACACATATTTAATAACATGTTTACATTGGTGCCCTCCCCGAAACCAAATCCTGCATACGGCCTTGCCTCTAGTATGAAGTGGCAAGATCTTATAACTATTACATTATATATAGTAGCCATGCTACTAATATTATCTATTATTTTATACCCGAAAGCGAACCGGTCTTAAAAATAAATTCTAAATTGGACATCAATCAATCTTACAACCGAACCGAGACCGAATCAGCATGTAAAATACTATAAATGTTATTGGACAATCGCATTGCTATATACAGATAGATTTTCTCAGATTTTCTTCTCACTGTGTTACCAATTCTAGTTATGTTGACCGCAATCACAATTATTCAATCATCATCATATATATTATGCTACAATTTTCTCCTACTTTCTCAAATCACGTGGTGAGGCGAGGAAACAACAGTTTTCAAGCTATAAGTTGTTCTGCCACTTGTGAGATGGCAGACCATGTTTACCCTGTAGTACAAAAGTAACTTTTTTTCTCTCAGCTTTTTTAATAGCGAGTAGAGAATTGAGCTTGAGACCATCATAATATTATATATGAACTAGTGAATCAGCGAAGAGTGAATGCAAGCAAAATATAATTAAGTTCAAGGCCAGTTGGGCTGGCCATTACTGAATCTAGACCGGTGGAGGAGAAATTATTGTTTAATTTCTGAGAAAGAATTGCATCATTCATCGGTTATAATCGCATCAAACTTTTCGCAATTCCAATTCATAGACCTCATTTCTCTAATTCAAACTTCTTCCGAACTTCCATATATTTTACTTTTCGTAAAAATAATTTAATACTCTCTATTCATATTTATGCAATTTTTATTAAGTTCACCCTTCCCCGACCCTCCCATTATTTGTCTAAGCAACGGTGAGATAGTGGAAGGTTGGCAATGGGGAAAGAGCGAAAGGCTGTCAATGGTGAGGTAGCAGAAGCTGGCAACTGGGGATAGTCGACCGCTGGCAAATGGGGAAAGTCGTCGGCTGGCAACTGGGGATAGTTGTCGGCTGTCCACTGGGGATAGTCGACGGCTGACAATGATACTATTGATTACACTTACACCCACACTTACACTATTGCTTACACTTACTATATATACGTATTACTTCAACTAACACTACCACTATACAGGGCCGGTCTCAGCTTGCGGCATCCCCAAGCAAAATTGATGAAATCATCCCCCCACATAGCGTTTTATGTTTTGCCAAACATAAGTGGTTTAAATATAGCCGTTTTTTTACACAAAATTAATATGACTTTAGTATATCTGGCCAATATAAATACCGACATATAAATTGCAAGTGACTATTACAATTTGCTGACATTACTTGCAAATATGAAATATTTTTATGTCAATCTATTAGATATCACTGATTAGATTTCTGAAAGTTCTAGTTAATTAAACCAATTTCACTTTCATTTGCAGTTTCTACCTAAACCAAAAATGAATTTGGTTTCGTAGTTCAATTTTTTCATACAGATAACTGACTGTATTAAGAGCTAGGGTTCGGGTTGATTTATATTAAAACTATTTACATTATATCTAACATTTTCATAATATTAAAATATTTTTTGATTTTATCAATTTAATGTCTCGCCTTGGGTGATATCAGTTGCAATCCTGTATTTATAGCAAACTAATTCACAATTTCGCAAAATATTAAGGCCTAATATACAGGTTTAAAAGATTTCAATAAGCTTGCTCAATGCAAAATTGACCCAAACGAACCATATATTCTGAAGGAGTAGGATAAAAGCTTCAAGGTGTAAATTAGACATTAGATGATTTTTAAATTTTAACAAAGTAAGTGCAATTTCAATATCAGGTTTAAATACATTGACATCTCACGTTTTTATTTTTTATGCTATAAAGAGGTAAAATAATTGCTTATATCGAAACCTGAACTATATCTGAAACACCCTGACCAAAGACTTTTCCTCTTATTTATGAGCCCTACCACAAAACTTGAGATATCAATTCCAAAAAAATCTCCTACTAAATAACATGGGAAAAGTAAGAGCCATTGATTCAAAATTTATGGCGCTGTTTATTCACGCACAACCCTGCCCAGGCATAATGATAAACAGACTGCGATGTATTTAAACATCGACACGAAAAAACTACATTTCGTTTTACGTGGTGTTGACTCATACCACAGAGTGCATGTGACAACTGAAAGCAAACATCATGATCATCGCAGCATATTTGTAAAGTTGTATATTCCTACTTAAACACATAAAACAAGGAAAGTACCATAGTTAGATTGTTATACGATGTACATATGAAAGTATGTCATTAAAGAGCGCGGAATAAGCACTCAGACAGTCAATTAATGTATTATTTAGTGTGAAATGAGCACTGCACTCATTTTACAATTTTCTACAGAAAGGCTCAAAATATCTAGTGTAAAACCCAGAAAAAATCATCCCCCCTTACTCAGCATCCCAAGGCGAGTGCCTGTGTTGCCTGTGCCTATGACCGGCCCTGCCACTATATAAAATACACTGTACGTACACTGCTATGCGAATTTACAATTCAAATATGGATTGTAAGCCAATTACTTGGAAATAGGAGCAGTCAAACAATAGCGCGTATCCTTTTAAGTTTCTTTTCCCTATTATATAAATACACTCCTACCAATAATTGCTTTCCAGGTTCTAAGATAATACCATAGTACATGATAATACTAATTACTACAAACATTCTAATTGTTATATTATGTGTAAATACGTTACACTTCTTAACCATAATTCACAATTTTTAAAGAAAGGTAAATGTAAACTATTATACATATTGTATGAATTAAGTCGATAAAAAGTTAATTACACTACACTTACACTACACACTGTGCTTTAGGCACTCAGAACACTAAAACTACTCTACACTATTGTTTGAGGTACTCAGAATACAACACTTACACTACACTATAGATTGTGTAGAGTTTACAATTTCACACTTATTTTACACTTACACGCAAAATAGTGTAGTGTATGCCGGGCTATGGTTGTATGACGTCAGAGTTATTGTTGAGGGAGGACTAAAAGGTATGAGCTGAGAGAAGGAAGCGTGGAAATAAGGAGTTTGTGAGAATATGAGTGAGAGGAAAGTGTGTGAGGAGTATTTGAGACAGTAAGGATATTAAGTATAACACCAGATAAGCAGAACCCGTCTTCCTTCATGTTCCATATTATTTCCACTTTCCCAAGAAACTCTTCTCGAATGGGGTCGAATATAATAGGTTTAGTATTTTATTAAGCAGTATAGTTAACACTTTCAATATTAATTCAAATATAGAATTGCTGGGGATGATAGGAAGGTTCGGAGAAGAAAAGCTCAAAAAGTAAAGCTGCTGCTGGAGGGAAATAGTGAAAGCTGAAAGAGTTAATAGCCGCCAGCCAAGAATTCAGAGCGGAGCAGACTGGAAATAATAATTGTTTTGTGAATTGGGCTTTTGTGTGTAAGCAGCAGCTCGAGGAGCTTCTTTACAAATGAAAGTCAAAAGAAACTTTGAAAACTTTCTGTTCTCAAAGTTGCTTATGACAGAAGGAGGAGTCTTTGGACCATCGTCCTCGACAAAACTATTTCCATTACTTAATCTTCCACAGCACACTCAGTTCCTAAAACAAACACTTCGTCTCCCTTTTTACAAATTTTCAACTCTGTATTAATTCCAAGTTAACATACACAACACTCGGCATATCTCATTTATCAAACCCATCCATATTTTACACATTTACAAATTCATAAAATACGTCCCCACAACTTACAACTTGGCAACTTCCAAACATATTACAAGAACAGCCGACACATTACAATTGCCTATGTTTGATATGACGATAATTGCAATTTGCAATTAGCCGATGTTTAAACAATCAACCCAAGTAACATATTTCCGTTTTAATGTGTCCTATGTTGGTCTATAAAGCATAGAAATAAAACCTGTAAACACAAGTTTTAGGTTTAATTCTAGACAAAAATTTAACTTGGTCTGACCAAATAAATACGATCAACACTAATTGCTCTAACACTCTAAGATCACTCTATCCTTTAAAATTATTGTTAGACCTTAAAAACCCACTAAATGTAATTAATGCGTAATGCGTATATCATTTCTGTCATTAGATACATGGCTTCTCTTTGGGGAACATCTAACACCTCAAACATAAAAATAATAGAAAGTATGGGCTGGTAGGTATGTATTAAACCTATGCAAAAGTGATAGTGTTAAATCTGACATTACAAATATATTAAAATGGTTTTTTCCAAATTTCTTGTACAAACATGAATTTCTAACAATTGTTTTTACAGTCTACTCAAATTGTTGTCCTCAGTTTTTTGCAAATTTAATCAGTTTTGACAATTTTAATTTACGTGAAACTAGAAGCAATTGTTATCAATATCCTGTTACCTCATCATCTTGTTCACATGGAATGCGGTCATTCTTCCAACAGGCAATTACTCACTGGTGTGCTATCCCTGACGAAATAAAGATCATACCGAAAATTGTGCACATTGCTAAAGGAATTTCTCCTAAAAGAACAATTGAAAAGACTGCCTTCTCCGATTATTTCTGAACTGGAAACTCCAGTGAAATAAACAGTACTATTTCGACTCAATAATCAAGTAATAATTTGTTTTTAATTTGTCGACTCTCTTTCTAATTGTGGTGATTGCACGCGGGATAAAACCTTTGTTATTTCAGTGTAATGTTTTGCCGCAAAAGCAGATAGACGCCTTAAGACCACCACCACCTTCAATTGTTTTGGTTTCATGAACTTGAGGTACGAAACCAAAACATTTTCAAAATAGGTTTGCACGCAATCTCCCTGCATCAAATGGTGATCAAAAACATGTCAGACTGCAAATTCTTCTGATGTAGTCAAATGTGCATTAGGGATTGTACTATCATGTTGTATTTAAATAAGTGTATTAAATAAACCATCAAAACGGATATAAGTAAGTATCGGAAAGCGTACTATATCCCCAGAATTCAGTTTTTTTTCAACCCTGCACAGTTACCAGAATTCAGTTTTTTTCATACCTGGACAATTACCAGAATAGCATGTGCATAATGTATGCATACATTCGCTATGTAGGGATGATTACGCAGCATAATATGAACAGTTGGAACATTATCTGCTCCCTAGGTCACGAAGGGTGTAACCGATTGACCCCATTTTTATACCACACCTTTATTGAAACCCCCAGCTGACATCTAGAAAGTTTGAACGAATTTAGTTCATCCGATCTTCAGTTATACTGGTGAACACACAGACAGACAGAAATTGAAAACCATAAAGCATCTCCGATACTTAAAAAGCGATCATTCCACCTTCCCATTCAGCCTGTATGCTCGGGAGATAGTATGTACCAACAAGAAGTGGAAGGTCTATCAAGTAGAGTATAATAATTTGCATTGTATAACAAATGAAAAAATATGTTGACTGAAAATAAAAAATCATGTTAATTTCTGTCTTTAGTTCATATTAGTCTGCCTCAGGGAAATTTTATTATTGTACATTACGTCACACGCGCTCAAAAACATTGGAGGACAAGAAAAAATATCTTACCTTAGCAACAAATACTCCAATTAAAGCCGTCGCCAGTTCAGGAGCGGAAGATCCAGCCGCCATAAAAGTGGCCCCAGCCACATCCGGAGAGATTTTTAACACTAAAACATAAAATAATATTTTGTACAAAGCAAATATTGTTTTTCAATTTTGCATTATACAAATTTCAACACGAGATCAAAATATGTCATTGATGTCCTTAAGGGGGCCCTGTACGATGTTCTACGCCACCTGGAGCCTTGTGTAATGCACTAACTGCTTTGAAAGTAATTTTTACTAATTCCTAATATAATTCTCTAGGCTTCCAAATTTCGAAAAAGTTTTTCATGTTTTTTTAAAAATATATAAACGCATGCTTTTTAACACAGAATTTTTAAAATCAAAAATTACTACTGCACCATACCTTGAAACAAAAAACCAAAGCCGAGGAGACCCAGATAAAAACTGTCTCTATCAAAGTGTCTAATCATTCATGTTTCGAAATTCAAATCTTGATTTTATATTTGGAAAAGAAGAGATCTCCTACTAAAATACATGGAGATGAAATTGTCATGGCCGTTGGACTACTGCCTGTACTAAAACATACAACTACTGGGGTGTGAGAGTGGTGTATTGTAAGTACATCTGTAGGCACATTCCACTGCTATAATGTTAAAATTTGAATATTTATGCCATCATTTCTGCCAATCTCCTGCCTAAAATGTTCAATCTGTTGTGGCAGATTACAAGCAATCTTATATGAATCCCGTATATGAATCCGTAATGTGTTAGTGGCATGGAGTTGTACTTTCTTTATTTTCTAATGAATGTACTTTAAAAACAAAAGGATCATAGCCATATTTAGAATTTCATTTTCATTGCATGAGGCCTTTTCGCCCTAACAATATATTAAGTTAAAAAATTGGCAAGTATATTGTGGAAGCTGAAACATTTTGTGAAGAGTACGTGGCATGGTATCTGAATATGATCTGGAGAAGGATTAGTGTTGATAGAAGGTACGAATATTTTGACTGTCTCACTTGCACAGAGTTGATCAAGCGATGGAACGAAGAATTCGTCGCACACTATGGCCAACGCGAGAAAGGTGTAAGCTGTGGCCAGAATGTAGAAAAGGAAGCCACCATTTTTACGAACCTCCTGTGACATCCAGGGTCTTGGAAACTGCTCTATTGCCGGTCTTATGCATGGACCAGCCGGACCTAAAATGGAAAATCACAGTGAAAACAATATTTTTTTGACATATTTTTTTTAATTAAATATAACGATACAAATATTTATAGTATAATTAATTTAAACGGAGTGATTCTCAATGTTTGATTAAATTACTGATTTCAGTTTGAGAATGTTTAGGTGAATTAGAATTTTTCTCAATTCGGTCATTCTTAATGCGGTTTGTAACGGTGAATCTAAGATATCTGCTGGATTTTATTAATTCTTTTGCGATATTTTTGAAAGTAGGGAAAGAGGAAATATGAAATTCCTGAGATGTAAAAATTAAAATTAAAGAAAACTCATTTGACACACCATCTGTTGTATTTGTGACATTGTGATGTTTTGGTGGAGATGGTGATGTGGATCCAGATTCTTCGTCTGGTTCTGCAGTTGTCCCTTGTCCATGAGTGGGTGGCGGAGTTGAGTTGGCTTCAGTAGATTTTGAATATGAGCTCTCTGTGACATCGGATTCGGAGCCTTCATTTTCTACCGGTGTATGTGGGGGCCCAAGGCTAGAATGTTTAGCTGGCTCATATTCTGTGGCTCGGTGGTTCAAAAAACCCTTATCACCAGGTTTCAAGATTGATCCACCCTGCCCATTCAACCCTCCGCTTGTTCTACGGATTCTGCCTTGAATATTGTCGTAAGTAGCATCCTCGCCGAACCGCTGATCTTGGGAATTGTTAGAGCTGCCTCCTTTTGTCGAACGAAAACACGACACAGCAACAAAAATTGTGAGAATGATGAAAAACGAAGGCTTCACTCTCTTCTTGCGAACTTTTACCCTTCCGCTTGCATTATTCGCGTTCATTCTCCCACCTGAAACATCGGGTGACATAGAATCTGGAGTCGCCCCCATCCTCGTCTGATAATCGTTGTTTGCATTGCACATTTACACAGGTCATTAGTACGACAAATTAATTTTTTATTCAACCGATACAATTAAGATATATTGGTGTGTAAAATTTCCAGTAGAAGATAATTTCCCGGCAACGGTCAAGTGGGTCATCGTAAGGTGAACCAGTCGTGGTCGTGGTGGAACATGAAAACAATAAAAGTAAACACGCAAATTAGTCCAATTAACGAATTTAAAAAGTGTTTCTGTTTACTCCAGAAATTGTTATCACATCTTCACATCCCATTGTTCCGAAGTGTTCACAGGGATGAAAAATGCCTTGCAACGAGGTTGCATGGGGAAATGGAAAAATTTGCCCCGTCCCAGAATTTTGGGGAAATCCATTTTTTGGGCTAATAATGTAATAGGGAAATTGGTTCCCCTTTAGGACTCGGGGAAATTTTTGGGGAAATGTAATTAAACATCCCGGTGCCACATCCCTTTTAGGACGAGAGGACTCGACACTATACATCTTTTCTCTTTAATTAACCTTCATTTTTTAATTAAGATTAGACTTTAACTAAATCTAAATCTGAATTATATTTGAAGAATCAAATATTGTATTATAGTGCATAATTTGGGCTGCAAATAACATCATCAATAAGAGTTGACTACTTACACAATGCTCGAATGCTGTATTTGCCATTAATGTCAATGTCAGAAAAAAGAATTTACTCGGTAAGCAAAATAATGTGCTTTATTTATCATATAAAATTGTAATGAAAATAGTGAGTATAAGATTTGGTAACTTCATAAAATTTACCCCCCCCCCCCTGCTGTCACCAGTTCGGAAAAAAATTGGGGACGACTTGTTCGGGGGAATGGAAAATGCCTTGCAGCGTTGCAACCACGTTACAAGGGGAAATGGAAAAATTTTGCCCGCCACCTGTGGGGGCAATGAAAACGCTTTCTAGCGGATATTTTGAGAACTGCATCCCTGGTTCGCAGATTCAAGTAAACCATTCCAAATGCAATGAATACAAATGTAAAATGCATTGTATACCATAGTTTTGTCAATTATTACTCCTAAGATTTTCATACTATTTACTGGTTTTTATACTATTATAAATAAAGATATGTTGTAGTTAAGTAAATAGATCATAAATGTCAAAATATTGACCATGTATGTCAACATATAGACCAAAAATGTCAATGTACAGACCATAAATGTAAATATCAATGTCAGTTGTTTTTCGACAAAAGTGAAAACTAAAGCCACATTATGAAAGAGCAATAATCTAGCTTCAAAAGTAAATATCCCAAATTTTGAATTTATTCTCCAATCCGGAGAAATCGTTTAATCTGTAAAAAAGTCACTTAATGTTAGTGGGCAGTGTCTTCTTAAGTATATCGCTACCTTAATCATGAAATCAGACAAGTGAATTTCTCATATCATAACCATCACACAAGTCAATGTTAGAGAGGCCTAGTTGTCTGATTCTTTGAATATCAGAAATTGACTTGTCTGATTCTTATGATATGAGAAATTGACTTGTCTGATTTCATGATTAAGGTAGCGATATGCTTTTCCGTATTGGTAAAACCTCTTTCCTCAACTTTGAGTTACGTAAGTAAACAAAGGGAATACTCATTATTAGTAGCGTCAGCTACTATTAGATATGATCTGTCTGTCTGTATGTCTGGACGTCTG
>JAQFYB010003287.1:0-20046 GCA_034694085.1 Pogonognathellus longicornis | reverse complement strand
TTTTGCCACCTTTGCCGTTGGATCAGTCCATCTGGGGAAAGGTGGAGGCAACTGGTGAGAGCTCGAAGAGCTCAGGAGGCGTTGGAGGACGGGGCTCTAATGGCAGCTGCAGCTGTGGTGGAAAATATTCCTGCCACTATTCCTACCCCACGCCCTTCGGTTTCAGCGACCCCAGTAGTACAGCCTCCAATAATTTCTCCGCCAGGTCAAGAAATGGATGACTTGATGCTTGAAGACGAGGATGCATAGGATTGACGGAAGCGTTGAGGACCGGACTTATTAGTACACACTATTCAATCATACATTACCATTCACACTTATTCACCATTCACACACAACAAACATTCACAATTCACACTTAAATACTATTTGGATTCCTTTGCAATACATACTAATTTTTTCCTACAACATAAATCTTTACAATGTTTGAAATAAAAAAGTAAACTACAGAATTGATTTGATATTGGTTTCAGATAATTATATGCCATCATCATGTCACCCTCATGTCATTATTTGTCATTTCGTACGCACATTGCCCCGTCGGGCCGAAGGCCCGCACTGATCCACTAGTTTATCAATAATAGTGGATGACGGATGAGCTAGTTATTTGAACTAGTGGGTTATTAAAACGTAAAATAGCTTCATCAAAGGAAAGGGTCCCTCTTGGTAATACTTATTTTAGGCAAAAATTTAGATTTTTTGTATTGTATCTATTATCTATGGTAATCTATTTGTATATATATATATATATATATACCTGGTATTTGGAAAATATAACAATCATTATATACTTCATTGAGGATATCAAATCGCCTAAAGAGGGGCGCACGGAATGGCTTGAAATTTCATGGAACCAGAAAATCCCCCAAACTTTAAAATGTGATTGATACATGCCTCTTGACTTATTTTGAGTAGTGAAGGAAGACCCGATGACGCCTAGGTCACCCAGTTATATAGGGTCAAAGTTTGCATTTTTGTCATTTTTTTAAATAAATATGGCTGGAACCAAGACACTATGGGTCAAAACATGTGCAAATGGGGTATCAATCGACTCCTAATGACCAGAAGAACAGTTTGAAAATGCTAAATCTACACTACCCCCCATTTGGAGAACCAATCTCAATGCACCCCCAGGGGTAAAAATTTCAAAAAAGTCAACTTTAAATGGCTTATCCGTTTGTATTACTATGGAAATCCATTGTTAAAATTAAAAGACATCATTTCGGGTTCCAAAAATTGTGTATTAGGTGTATTATGTGAGTCACCAAATAGCTATACCGCATTTGCCTTATCTACATCTTTGATGACTCACATAATACACCTAATACACAACTTTTGGAACCCGAATTGATGTCTTTTAATTTTAACAATGGATTTCCATAGTAATACAAACGGATAAGCCATTTAAAGTTGACTTTTTTTGAAATTTTTACCCCTGGGGGTGCTTCTGGTCATTAGTAGTCGATTGATACCTGTTTTGACCCATAGTGTATTTGTTACAGCCATATTTATCTAAAAAACTGACAAAAATGCAAACTTTGACCCTATATAACTGGGTGACCTAGGCGTCATCGGGTCTTCCTTCCCTACTCAAAATAAGTCAGGAGGCATGTATCAATCACATATTAAAGTTTGTGGGATTTTCTGGTTCCATGAAGTTTCAAGCCATTCCGTTCGCCCCTCTTAATACTCTTAATGCCATAGTAAGTTGTCTTAGGCGCACTAATTTTAGAACTGAAATAACAACAAGAAAAATCTTTGTCGGTAGCTTACTCTTTTTTTAAAAAAATCCAAATATTGAATATGTAAAAATGTTTCTCACAAAATCATGGTGAGAAGATTTTGGTAACGTCGATATTACCGTTAGTTGTTTGAAGTTGTGATAGATTTCCTTGGTTGTCATATGATATTGTGTTAGCGCGAAAAACAAAGATCATGTAGAAATAAAATCATTACAGGTGGTAGAAACTATAAACCCAGTAATTTGTTTCCAATTTCTAATTATATTTTCGATTTATATAGGTATTTACAACAAAAATGAAACAATATCAGTCAAGAGCATGTCTAATTTTCTGGTCTACTTAGGTGTTAGGTTGTAGGTAAGAAGCAATTATATACAAATTATTCAAAATAATACATGTGGATAATAAAATAACAGTGAGTGGTTTACAAAACCACTTTGTTGTTTGTAGGTTAGTTGTATTGTATATAAACAAATTGTTTGACTTCTATTCATTTGTTGTTTATTTAGGTGACTTAAAATAGAGGTTCAAAAACATTCCAGCCAGGATAGTCAACTTAATTGTTAATATTAACGGAATCTTCTCTTTGATCAGTATATACGGTAATTGTCAATCTTGAAATGCAAAATAAGGCATTAAGCAGCATTTAGACCTTTCCTAATCATATCATTTTCAAATCAATATACTGTATCGCCCATGACAACGGATCATTTAATCATTTTTTAATCACGATCCATTGGTTCGACTGAATTCAACTCCCAGTTTTCGTGATTATGGATTAGGATTTGAAAATGATATGATTAGGAAATGTCTAAATATCACTTTAGGCACTATAGGTATCTATCTAATATTGCTTGAGGGCAATTGTTAATGAAAATAGAAATAATGTAATTGTTTTCAAAAAACAGGTATACTCAGGTTACCAAGAGGACTTCTACGCTTTCAGAAGTAAAAGACTGAAACATTTACAAGTTAAAATATAGTTTAGGAGTCAGCAAGAAAATGTCAAACATAACTTACAAGAATGCGTCTGAAAATGACTTGGATGAGTCAAATAATGAGAAAGAGTGCTCTGAAAGCGACGACTCTTCGAATCAAGATGAGCATACCCCTAATAAAAATCCCTTACTTAACAGTGTGGTAACTAAATATTTCATTTACTATGAACAATATATAGTACTTATATTTAAAAAGTTGTATTTTGTATTTGCACTTTTGACTAAAACTATTTTTATCGATTTACATATTATATTGTTTTTGTATTATTTGTGCAGGTGGTGAACAACATAATACAGTTCTTGAATTATCCTGAACTCAAGAATTTTAGATTGGTTTGTGACGTCTGGAGCTCAACTGCTGAACCATTATTAAGAAAACGATCTAAAATTATTTTTCTGAACACTGAAAAAGGACCATCAGACTTTCTGAGCACTTTCAGGGATTCAAAAACAAATATTCCATTCACCGAATTTATATTTAGTGAAGAATGTCTCGTTTCTGAAGTGGGGCAATTCTTTACAGAATACGGGGAAAATATCAAGTCCCTGAAATTCCAAAATGTCAATATGTTTACTAAGAGTGCTGGCGATCAAAAAATAAGTTCAAGTATCTGCAATATCACACAATGGATTGCTAATTGCAAATTAAATAATTTGTACATAAACTGCCATACAGGAACAAAGCTATCGATTTCCATCGAACAGATAATTAGCGCGAAAAATCTGAAATTGGAAAATTGCGTTTTATTGTTGCAAAAAGAAGTTAAAATATATCCATCGATCATTTCTTTAGTTAATGTGGTCTACACATTTGATATTTTAGAATCCCCACCAAAGGAATTTCTCCTTAATGATTTTTTCGGCTTTCACAAAGCCACAGAAGTCAACATTAATCACAGTTCGTCATCAATTCCTGTTATTTTAGATGTGGCTCGCGAAGTTGCAAAAATTAATCAAATGTCTTTGAAATCTGTCAGGGTTATAAATTGGGAAATGAGTGAGTGGAATGTTTACAACTTGGAAATCGATTCAGTTTCATTCGTGAAAAAGATTTCAATGAAAATCAAAGAATTGAAACTTGTAAATCTCGGAACAAGAAGTAGAATCGATTTATCTTTGTTGCCAGGAAACACACTTCAAAAACTCTGTTTGCAAAATGGACTTGGAACAGAATTCATTTGTAGCAATTTTGTTTACTTGCCATTTTTGAAAGCTTTAGAGATATGCATCAGTTTTGTTGGCAATACAATTGCTCTCAATCATTTTTCAAGTTGCCCCAATTTGATTAGAATTTCCCTCAATGGCTATTCTGCCTCTGCCCAGCAACTCTTTTTAGATTTGAACTGGCTCCCAAAAAGTATTAAAAAATTAGAAATCGACAATCCAATTAAATTTAGTGATACTCGCGAGGAGCCTACAGAACCTTTTCCAATTGATTTTCTCACTCTCAAACCATATTCCTTTGAATCCATTTACCACATCCTACAAAATATTCAACCGGAAGTGTTAATTATTGATGGTTGCAAGGAAACATTTCAAATTATTGAATTGTTCGTCCAGTTAAACAAACTCAAAAAAGTTATCGTCAGCTCCTATGCCAATCCCAATGTAGGCTTGAGAAGATGTGAAAAAAATGATGCAAATCTAAGCTACTATGTGTTTGAGGATCAAATTGGCAAACCTCTTACCAGAAATGAGTTTGAGGTCCTAACTGCATTCCACGATGTTCCACCAGATCAATCGTAATTAGTCATTTTCTGCATTTCGGTTGTTTCATTTGTTAAGATTATAATTGTATGCGTTATATTTATTCCATAGATATTTATATTTATTATAATTTTCATAGAGTTTATTATTTGCTAAGACTTAAAACAAAAAAGTATTATTTTACAAGGATCTGAACTTTATAGCATTTTATAATTTTGAATGTTATATTGATATTGGTAGTGTACCTAATTTATAAAAGCTTCTTTAAATTCAAGGGTGAATTAAACCTAAACTTGTGTGCTACATTTACAATGGAATATGTGTTTGTCTATTCACAAATCTAGGCGATGAAAAGTAAATTGTATTATCAAATACAAAATCCATAAGTATTAGTCTGTATTGAAAGTAATGCACTTTTGAGGTACCTACTCAATTTTGTTGTTAAACATGATACTTTAGAATTATTATTAAAATTCCCCATACAATAAATTGTAAAACAATAAAGTGTAAAATAAATGTTGTTCGTCGTGTGTATCTGTGTTAGAACAATTAGTATATCTCTGATGATACTGGCACTAGTAAAAAATAAGATGTACAACCCGTCTCTTATAGTTTCCTTGATATAAAATTATAAGTGTTTATAGCTAATGTCGAAAAGCTTTGCAAATCGTAACAAATGCACATAGTCTTGTAGTTCAGTTAGAAACTGAATATTTCAGAAGCTATATTATGTAAAAAATAATGTGTATAATATTGTGCCAAAATTCTCGTTTGTTTTATTATTTACATGTTGAGAAATTCAACTTAATTAGTTCTCATTAATTCGGCGTAAATCCTATTTAAAGTTGCTGAGTAATGTGTAACAGTTATGTGACTAGCAATTTGTAAAAATGCTCGTCATTTTAATTTAGTTTATCATACAACTCGTACCTGTAAAAAGCCAACAAAAAACGAATTAGAACATAGTAATTACTAAAAAAATACATTAAATTATTAAGTTTAAATTATTGTTATTAACAAAATTGGAATCGGAATATGAATTGGAGCATGTAAACCATATCTTTCATTTGGTTAAAAAAATTATTAGGCATTTCGAATTGCATTTATAATTCAATTCGCATTTGCAATTGCATTTGCATGCAATTCGAATTTTATTCTGACGTAGGTATATATATTTTTTGTTTTCACAATGAGTATGATAAATAAGAGTATACTTACAATTGTATAATAATATATTCTTGTTCATCTTTAATTTGAAACAAAGAATAAACCTGAAACTGTTAATTTAAACCACAGTTCACATATTATTTGACAAAATTATATATAAAAAGCAAACAAATAAAATTAAAAATTGCTGGTAATGACTTTCATGGTATCAGAAAATGGTAAAAGTATTCTGTGACCGTCTGAATTTTTGATCACAATAATCTAACTTCAAATTGCTATGTAATTATTATCGTTGTTGAAATCATATCATGAAAATCTTTTAAAAACTTAATTTGGTAGTCCATCCATATATGATCGAAAATTCAAAATACGTGTATTCACAAAAAGTGACTTAAATTTTTCGATCATTATATGTACAAGCTGTTTAATTTTTTAAATTAGGCATATTTATTATTGTTAAAGATTCTTATCCCTGCAAATCTGATGGAAAATACTAAAACTAATGTTAGTAAAAAAATTATTTATAATTAATATCTTACAATTTTTTTCTCTACAAATTATAACACTGACTAATGTTGTCGCATAACTGTACCAGTACCAATGTGTATATTATATATTTCCATTTCATCTTGAGCTAGAGGCTTATAATAAATAACCTTACATCTAGTCGTCTTAATCATAAAAATTAAGCGACCACTTGATTTCCAATATCTTAAAAATAGGACAACTTGATTTCTATTATCTATCTTAAAAATAGGACAACTTGATTTTCTATAAAAAGCGATAAGTGGATTTCCCACCGTACGAGGAAATCAAGTTGTCGCTTTTTATGATTCAGAAATCAAGTTGTCGCTTTCTATGATTTAGAAATCAAGTTGTCGCTTTCTATGATTTAAAAATCAAGTTGTCGCATTTTTAAGATAATAGAAATCGCAAGTTGTCCCATTTTTAAGATATTCGAAATCAAGTTGTCGCTTTTTATTATTAAGACCACTATATTCACCATTATATACAGGGGCAATAATGTAGCACGTGTGAAATAAAGTATAATTATACGTAGGCAGGCACGTAACTAGGATCGTAAGTTCGTAGGTGCACAGCAAGAAATTAATTAATGGTAGAGCAAAATTGGAATATGAGGTACAATTGAGAGCATACAACGCATTGAGTTAGGTCCAAACCAACTAAAAAAACACTTCAAATTCGCTTGCCGCGCGATCTTTTTTCCAATTTTTTGAACTTTTATCATCTATGGTAAAATAAGCTATTTTCTGAGATATTATTAAACGCATTCTAAGGATGCACGTGCACCCCCTCTGGATACGTGCATGTACATATGGCTCGAATAAAATATTGTTGTCAGAAATGAGCTTTAGTTCCTGAGTCAACAATTACCATTTTTCCATACAATGGACATATTTGCATGAATTTAAGATGTCAGCACAATAAGATAATTAAACAGTAGGCACGTCATCAAATCAATAAAAATCACTTTCGCTTGAAATCAGTAGCGTAGCAGAGAGTTTGTGTATACTGGAGTGCAATTTTTGTCCACCCACAAACAGAGCCCGAAAAAATTGTAAATTATCATTACACTTACTTGATTAAAAATTAATAACTTCCTAAAACAGAAAAACCCAGTTAACAAAAATACGTAAAACGTTATCTGATTAACATCTGCAACAGAAGTAATTATATCTAATTGGTTTATGATACTAATCTTTACATAAAATTGTTAATTTAAAAATGTCTATTAGCTTTGGCTTTGAGTTAATAACTAACTATCAGTGCTCTATATATGTCAACAGTTACAATCGGACAGTATCTTACATACCTGAAGTTTAATTTTTTCAAATATAATATCATCTAGTATTTATTCATTTTTAATACATATTGGTATATTGATCTCATCTAAATTGTTTGATGAATAAGGCTACACCAAATAAATTAGATTTTATGTTACTGGGTCTGGGTACAGCGCTGCAAATAAAACGTATTGGTATTTGGGTTTTTGCTGTGTCAGTAATTAGAACAAATGCAAACTTCAATATTTTGACTTATCTTTACAGCGGAGAAATAACATAATAATATTTCTCAACATTTTATGGCTTTTCTCATGGGCGAAGATTGAGTTGTTACGTTCCTGCCTAATGAGGCTGAGTTTGTGTCAAATAAAAATATTTATACAATGTAAAACTATTTTTATAGTTATTAGTGGGTTGCAATTCAGTATTGCTGAGTTGTGCTCATTGAGGAGGAATCGATAAAACATCAAAAGAAATGATTAACTATGAATTCCAACTATAATTGCATGGTATTAAAAGCACCGTGTGTACTGAAATCGACAATAACTACTTTTAACATTCAGTTTATCTTAGAAAACCATACACCATTTTAATATTTATTGTTTACGTGTGTAACACTTTTTAGACAATTATTTTACAGTAGTTGCAATTATAAAGATTGGCAAAAGTATCTAAAAATGTATGTCAAATAGTTATTCCAAACAAACATTTACTTTTTGTGGGAAATTATTGTAGTAGACAAATTCATAAATGCTACAATTAAGCCAGTCAATCTTTGGAACATTATGGATCTGCAGCATTCTTTTTCAGTTGACGTTGGGAGACAGTATAAAGCCGAATATGTCGACCTACAACAAATTAGTTATACTTTCCTTCGACGGTTTTCGTTACGACTACATGGGGAAAGCTGCGACACCAAATCTTGATGCCATAAAATCTGCTGGAGTGCACAGTCCATATATGAAGCCTCAGATGGTAACAAAGACGTTTGCAAATCACCAGTCTATTGCAACAGGTCATTACACAGAGAGTCACGGGATTGTGGACAGGATTGTTTTTGACCCTCTTTATGGATTTCTCAAAGGGACTGAGGAAAATAATACTAAATTTTGGAATTTCAGCCCTGACGTTGTACCAGCTTGGGTAAAAAAATATGCTTTTTTGTTTGTATGTATTACATTAAAAATTTGTAATTTTTTTCATATTCATTAAAGTCATGAAGAAAAATCCCAATACTCCTAATAATGTAAACCTTAAGAGGTAAAAAATACTAAAAATACAAAAACGTTGTTGTTATTTTAATTGTTTGTAGACCCTGAACGAGTTGGCGGGAAAGGGAAGACACAGTGGCGTCCAATGGCCTGGGTGTGAAATTCCGTACGGCGCAAATCTCATTCTTCCGACACATTATTTGACTTACTCCAAAACAAGAACTTTTGAAGCTCGCGTTGATTACATCATCAGTTGGCTCACAAATTCCTCAAAACCTGCTAATCTTGTCTACATGTATTTTGATGAACCAGATGGTAATGTGTCTTTTTCCGTGTACTTTAATTTATTTTGGTGCTTATGACTTTTCAATGGATCATTTTCACATTATCAAGCAAATTGTCACTGTGAAAGTTTATAATTTTGGTATTTTTATTATTATATAGTAACACTAAAAAGGTACAACCAATACTTTTTAGTTTCGCGTATATCAGTGAATATAATCAGAATTTAAAATTAAAATTAATGAAAATCCCTTTCCATATTTGTTATTTTTGTAATGTATTTGTTAGCTATAAAAATTGATTTCACGATGATTCAACCCACAGATACTGGACACGTATACGGACCTGAATCTCCACAAATGCTGACCGCAATTAAAAGGGTGGACGACGTCGTGGGGTATTTAGTGGCTAAACTAAAAGTATTGCAGATTTTAGATGACGTAAATTTAATTGTGTTGAGTGACCACGGCCTAAAGGAAGTAAGTGTAGACAACATGATAAATGTCACAGCTATGATGAGCATTTCCTATTACAAAGCAATCGGAAGTTCTCCATTATGGCACATTGCCCCAGTTTCAGGTGAAAATGCGTCTTTGATTGAATACAATATTTTGTTTGATGTTTATCCTGTCAAATGTAAAATTGCTATTTGACTGTAAATTTGTGTGCAAACAGGGAAAATTGATTTAGTATACAATACTCTTAAAAATGAGTCTCGTTCAAAGTCATTTTCTGTATACAAAAAGTCCGAGTTGTTAACCGAATGGCATTATGGAAACAACAGACGTGTTTGTCCCATTGTCATCTTGGCAGATCCAGGCTACGTGTTTGATGACTTCATTGGATTGCCTGGTGAATATTTGTTGATTATTCAATTATTTAAATAGTGTTATTTATGGTAGATTCACATGGTTATCAATAAAATACACATTGAAAAAATTACTCTTTTTCACAGGACGAAAATATGGACTTCACGGCTACGACGAAAGAGATCCTAGCATGAGGGCAATTTTCATGGCCCAAGGCCCTGCATTCAAAAAGGGAGCCCAAATCAATGCATTTGAAAATGTCGATATTTTTCCCCTGGTTTGTAAACTCATGAACTTTACACCTGGACCCAATAATGGAACACTTAGTGTTATTGGAGGAATTTTAAAATAAATTTGAAAACAGCTAGATTAGAAATGAATAATTTTTTTCTAATTTTATGTATATAATACCGTAGGTATTATGTGTACAGTGTGATTTTTAAGTGAGAATATGTTTGATCAAAAACATTTTGAAGCTTTAATGCGACCGCAATTGTTTAACAAAGCTAAAACTAAAATGATTGTTGACTTCTCTTTTTTCGATTGATTTACACCGTAACTCATAATTCTGGTTCATGAATATTAATTTTCAAAAACTTATTCTTACTTAAAAATCACCTTGTACACATCAACTGTCAAAAGGTATCAAAGTTTGAGTATGGGAATGTTTGCATAAATGCCTACGTATAAAGAGCGACAAAAGAAAAGTTGTTTAATGTTTATACTGTCATGTTAACTCAATTTTTTGCTTAGTGACTTCATTAAAATAAATGGAATAAATAACCAAAATGGAAAACCTTTGACCTTGAAATTAACATTGAACTTCCCATGAAGTAATTTTCACTTGATCAAATATCCACTTTAAAATTAAAATCCATTTTGCAAATAGAGAATACTCTGTATTTGTTCAGCATTCTGTTTAGCTCAAACCATGCGGTTAGGTATATGAGTATAAATATTAATTTTACACAATTACTGACTGACATACATAGCCTGGCAAGTAGCCCAGCAAGTATTTTTGAGCAGTTCATTTTAAATATGAAAATGCTCCAATTAAAATTATTACCAATTTTTGGGGCAGTATGGTTCTGCAGCATTTTTTTCCAATTGAATTCATTGGTGGAAAGTGCAACGCCGAAATTGTCAGCTCATAACAAATTAGTTATACTCTCCTTCGACGGTTTTCGCTATGACTACATGGACAAAACTGCAACTCCATTTTTGGATGCCATGAAAGCTGCTGGAGTGCACAGTCCGTACATGAAGCCTCAGTTCACAACAAAGACCTTTCCTAACCATCAGTCAATAGCAACTGGTCTTCACACCGAGAGTCATGGGATTGTCGACAATGCCGTTATTGACCCGCTTTATGGATATCTCAGAGGAAAAGACGCAAATAATCATAAATTTTGGAATTTCAGCCCAGATGTTGTTCCAGCATGGGTATAAAAAATCCATTTTTTGATTATATAATAATTAAATGCAATGTGAAAATAACATGGAAACATTTTTAAAAAAACACAAATGAAAAATAGTTTTTTAATTTTTTTCAAGACGCTGAACGAGTTGGCGGGAAACGGAAGATACAGTGGAGTTCAATGGCCTGGTGGTGACATTCCCTACGGCAGAAGTCTCACACTCCCAACACATTACTTGTCCTACTCTCAGTCCAGAACTTTTGAAGCTCGCGTTGATTACATCATCAGTTGGCTCACGAATCCCCAAAAACCGGCTAATCTTGTCTACATGTATTTTGACGAACCAGATGGTATTATGTCATTATATTTACATAAATTTTTAGCTTTAATTAATTTTAACATGTACTAATAATGTACCTACTAATATAGCCTTGATGATTGAAAAATAATATTTACGAGGCATTTGTGCCTAAACTTCTTTAAGCTTTTAATTTTTAGTTATTTGAATCCTAGATACGGACTTGATGTGTGTAATGTGTGTATAAAAACTTTAGGTACTGGACATTCATACGGACCCGAGTCTTCAAAAATGCAAACATCAATTCAGAGGATGGATGAGGTCGTAGGGTATTTGGTTGGTAAGCTAAAAGAGCTGGGGATTTTTAATGACATAAATGTAATCGTGTTGAGTGACCACGGGTTAAAGGAAGTAACGGTGCAGAACATGATAAATATCACAGCTATGATGAGCCCTTCAAATTACAAGGCACTCGAAAGTACTCCCATTTGGCATATAACCCCAGACTCAGGTTTGAAAATTCTTAAATCATTATTTTATTTTAATCAATGTTTTTATCCCACGAATTGTAAGATCGATTTTTAAATTCAATTAATGTGAAATAGGAAAAACTGATTATGTCTACAATACACTTAAAAGTCAGTCTCGTACAAAGGCGTTTACTGTGTACAAAAAGTCAGAGTTGCTACCCGAATGGCATTATGGAAACAATAGACGCATCTGTCCTATTGTCATCTTGGCAGATCCAGGCTACGTGTTTGACGACTTTATTGGAAAATCTGGTGAATTTCTTTACAAATTGAATTAATATGTATAATATTTTAATCAATGGCGTTGCCAGGGGGGAAAGGGCAATTGCCACCCCCCTCCTCCGGAATCCGCAAAACATATTGTGTATTTTATTTTCATTTGTGCCCAAATTTGTTAAACATTTTCGCGCTTTGCTCAAAAATGAGCACATATATACCTACTGTTTTGAGTTTGCCCCCGTAACCAAATCCTGGCTACGCCTATGATCTTAATATTTGATTGTATTTCAATCAGTGGCGTAAAATTGGGACCCCTATACAAACATCGCTTTTGCAACCAAAATCAATGTAAAATTATCAAATGTTTGTACTTGTATGGCCAAAAAGAACTTTCGTTTGATATTTACTCTTTTGGGGGTCCTTGAACCATGGGGTCCCTATGCGGATATTAGGTTTCTTAGGGCTATTTACGCCACTAATATCAGTTGAGTCTGTATCAATGATGTAACTACATATGGATACATCGAGCACAAACCTCATTACCTCATTACCTCAATATAAAAATTTGATAAATAACCTTCCCCCCTTGAATTTCTAGAGACACCATAATATGTATAATGAATAAAATAACGACTCTATATTTTACAGGTTACAAATATGGAGTTCATGGCTACGACAATAGAGATAAAAGCATGAGTGCATTTTTCGTAGGCCGAGGTCCAGCTTTCAAAACAGGAGTCCGGATCGGTGCATTTGAAAATGTTGATATATTCCCTCTTGTTTCTAAACTCATGAACTTTACCCCGGCACGCAACAACGGAACTCTGAGTGTTATTGGAGGAATTTTAAAATAAATTTAATGTTCGCTAATTAAAAACAAATCATTTCATGTGGCACAATTAATTTTAATAATGCATGTATCGACTCGGGGTTAAAAGAGAAATCAATTATTTCTGCCTCAATCATCATATTTTATTCACTTCCTAAATATTTCCGTCCCAAATAATTGTGGTAATTATCGCGGATAAATATTGATCAAACGGGAGAAACTAATGTCGGAAAGGAATTACTTTGGAAAGAAATACTCAAATATCTGTGTCAATACTAAATCCGACCAATTTCTATTAAATGCCGATTATCATGACAATGATTTGCATAATTATGACATATAATATTTACTATGCGGAATGTGTATGTATTTGATAATACTACATACATTCACACGGGTTTATCTGCCTGCATAGAAATAATTATTTTTAAACTTGAAATTTAAAAAAAAAAGATTGTGAAAGATAACTGCTGAAATTTTATACAAGTCTAATGTTACAAAAAAATATTGTGGCTTGGTTTTCATCAAATATGTTCTGGGTTAAAGATGAATTTGTATGTAACCTATACGAGCAATTTATGGAATCGATCTCTGAAAAAATTGCACCTAAACTATGTGTATGGTCGATCAGATATGTTACAAATAAAGCACTTATTATTGTGTTGTCAACATTGAATGCATAAAGATTGTATGTGAAAACATGTTATAAAGTACAAAAATTTTAATCGCACAAATATTTATAATACAATTTTTACAAAAGTAATGTATAAACTATCTTAACGGTTAAGTTTTTATCGTGTCGAGTATAGCCAAAATCCGTATATTTTAACACTAATAGTTTAGTCTCGTCTCGTTTGCGTCATTTAATTTATATATCGACTTTTCTTGAAGCTACGACGATTATTTAATTAGAAACGAGTATGGCGTGTACATTTTCCCCACCGGCAAACACCGTAGTCGCAACATTTTTTGGGGCCACGTATTGTGCAGGGATGATTCCTCGGTGTACACACCTGTCCTGAGACAACATTACCACCTAAGGCTCTTGAAGAAGGGGCTGTCGTTGATGCCGACTGAATAGATTGAGGAATAAAAAAAGGAGCTACTCCTGCCCCATCCTGCAATGCAAATTAAAAAATGTGTTATTATAAATATTAATTTAGTATGTACACGGAGTATGGAAATTTAAAAATAATGCCGTCGTTTACCTCCTTGAAACACACTTAATTAAAATTTTGTAAAATTCTCGGAATCTATTAATAGCACAAAAACATAAAACAAAGGAAATAAATATTCAACTCTTACCGTTTGATCAAACATTAATGTGCAGAAAAGAAAAACGCTTGCTAATAATACGATGACTTTCATTGTTGCAAATTATTATTTGTATTACGTTCTACGTTGATAAATACAAAGAAAGTAATTATGTAGTAATATAAACTTAATGTGTTGAAAATATTTGTAGAAGGCAATATTTATTGCAAAGATATCTTAGGACTTGCAGTTTACACACAACACTGAAATAAATGTGTGACAGCAAATTGATTTATATACTATCTACACTCTTCATGAATTTATGTTTAATTAGATGAATTTAGGTTAGAATTAGCACAACATCGGATGCGGTAGTAGACATTACTTGGAATTACAATTATACAGCTACTAGTTAATTAAATAGGGTAAAACCTAATACGTATTATTATATATATTTTACTAGTTAGTAAAAAGTAATCAGTAAAGCTCATTTCTGTTTACGAGTCATGCAAATTAAAACCAAAAAGTTTTTTTTAATCAGTATAAGGATAATGGATAATATTTTGTTTGTAAAAGTAAATCCTAAGTATGTTACACAGTTTGCGATGCTAGATTGTTCTGCCTACGCAATATGTATAGGTATATACGTGCTAAGCATTGACATCATATTAATATTATAATATACCAAAAGACATTCGTGACGTCAATCTCAATGTATCTCACACTATTAACAATATCTGGCGAAAACACATAATATTATAACTATGTCACATTATTTAGTTTGGTAAAAAATAACACTCAGTACCGTGTGCTCCTGCTATTCATTTTATAAGAATAATTTCTGCAATAGATAATAGTATAAAGTATACCTAATAAGACATGACGCATTAAGCATGAAATTGAAACTAAGTCTTCGTCTGTCTACCGTCTAGTCTCTCCAGCAAGAAGACGTAAACAAAATTACTACATAGTTATTTTCCTTACGTAGTATTTTATACTTGTTATTGCAGCAGAATGTTAACAACAAACATTATATTATTATTATTGACTACCTATATAACAATATATATCAGCCTATTATACCTTTTATGTCTTAAAATTTGCTGCTACTTGCTAGTTGCATATTGTGACTGAAAACTCAAAGTTATTAGAAATATAGGCTAATTTTCTAATTACAAGGTCAAACAATTTGTTGTAAATGGCAAACTTTGGAAAATGGCGAGCGTATTAAAGAAAATTGAATACTATATTTTTTAATTATTAATCACTCATATTTAATATCAATTTCATGTGCTCAAAACAGACGTATGTATTTCAACTTGCAACCGTCAAATAAGTTGTCTTAAACAATTATTAGTCGTTTTGACCGCAAGTCATGCTCATAATATTGAAACAAAATGAAAAACTTATTACTTGCAAACATTGAAAATTTTAAAAGAAAAAATACTGGTAGACTTTCAAATGAAATTGGTCGATATACTTACAGTTGTTTTATACAGTTTATAAAATCAGTAGCCTATATCAAAACCCTTTTTATGAAATAAGTTCGTTGACTTGCATTTAAAATATAATAGGTACTACAATATATAACATTGAAAAATTGATTCCAGCTGTATTTAAAATTCTATTTTTTAAGAACACTTTTAGTTACTGATGTCATTTTATTATGACGGGAAAAAATAACATATTTTACAAGATTGTAGTTTTTTCAAAGACTGTATATTTTATAGTTCAAAGCTTTTTAAACCTCGGCTTTGAGGGACTTCTTAACGGCGTAAATAGAAATTTCAAAAAAATAAAATGTCTACTTTATGTGATAAGAAATGAAATAAGCATCACAATTGTATGGCATTTGCTCAAGTCGTTCATTTGCTTAGAAATCCCATAATGCAAAATATCAGGTTAAGAAATAATTAAGGCTGAATTAAATTCTTAAGAATGGTTAATACGTTTCTACAGCTTAAAAGATTCTATAATAGACATTGCTGACCATTAGGTAGACCCAATTGGAGCCTGAAGTCGAGATTTTTATTTGCAATGACTATTTTTCTAATATTGTATGGTAAAAATAATACCTACATTCAAAATGTATTTTTAAATGCAATTTTCATCAAAATATTCATGTTCATCAGGATTGATTCCTCAAATAAAGAATTAACATTTCCATGTTGGTTGGAGGCGGACGTTCTAGTGTTACTAGTGTATGTGGTTAAAATTTTGAAATCGACGGTTATTAGGTTTTACCCAATATGTAACCGGTCAATATTTTATGGTACCTAATTAGAAATATATATATATAAAAAGCTATACAAACTTAAGTATTATCACGCCTTCAATTAATCCAGATTAAGATTACGTGGAAATCCAAAAATCATTAAGTGCCTATTAATTACTATTAAACTACGTCGCGCGTCGGATGGTTCCATTACGCAGAATTTTTATACTCTGTTCTACTTACTATATAAAATAATAGTTTATGTCTTACTAATTTTTTTATCTATTACTGCTGTTTTGATTTTGCAAATAATTTACACCCGTATTTTTAAGTTCCGTTTTGACGTAAATACAAACATAATATTACTAAGAATTGATGAGTACAACTTATCACTAGCACTAGCAGTGTTAACTGCAACAGCTTGGTGATAATAAAAAATGTTTAAAACTCACAAAGTAAAATTCTTAGTAAAGGTTCCATTTTGTTAAAAATTATTCTGATTATTATACTAAGACATCATTGCTATTATAACACAACCATTTTTGCTGTTCATTTTCATATAAAAGGAAAGTAGTTTTGTGTTATGTTATCAGTTCCCACTTGAAGATATCAACTTGCCGCTTCGACTCGAGTCAATTAACTCTTATCCAAATCAATACATTATTAAAATTTCTTGTGTCTTGTACAATTATTTAAAAATAAATGAATTTTGATAGTTTACTGTAATTGTGGGCGTTGTAGATTTCTAATCAACTACATATTTTTGGCTGGTATATTGTAATTAGTTTTATCTTTACAATGTCTCACAATTTTGTCCAATATTTTACATTTTTAGTTGTCATTATAACAGTTTTCTCTAAATTCCGCATAGCTAATGGTGCATCTCTTTTGGTGAGTTATAGTTTTAGTTTAAATTTAATTAATTTGACGCTATTTTTTAATAGTTGATATTTTTAAGTTGAGAATTAATGTATTAGTTTTTTAAAGAGTTGTTAATCATTAAAAATAGAAATAATAGACATGAAATGATAGAAAATAAACTATAATAATATTATTTTCTATGTAATATATTATTTAATATTTGTTTTGGTGTCAATGTCAATAGATTGGAAACTTTGAACACAGTAATGTCCAAGGTAGTCATTTTGATTTGCCACAGTATAATGAGAGTATTAAACCTGCAACAAATGCACAAACCAACCAACCAAAAGAAGGTGATGGATTCGAAAGTAATACCATTGGATTTATTGAGAAATCCAACGAAGTAAGGAATTCAAATTATTATCTAGCAATAATTTTAATTCGTAAATTCAAAATTAAAATGTTTTTGTTAATTGTTTTTCAGTTGGGCTCCAGTATTGCGAGAGTTAAAAGAAGTCCTTGGATGCGAGGATTTTATATGGCAACACCCGATTGTTACTGTTCGCTTAACGCAAAAAGATGTTCCTGTTATACTACTACTACAACAGCCAGGACAATTTCTAAATAAACTAAAAGGAATAAAAAATAATAATATAAAAACAATTAGTGATAGATCCCAATAGCGTTATTTTGTATATATGTAGGTATGTATTTAGTTTTCAGATGATTTTTAAAATAGTTGCATTTTCGAGAACAATATACATTTTAAATAATTCTCTCTAATAATAAACTTAAATGTACAACTGTCGTTTTATTTTCAATTTTACCAATGTCTCTTTTTTATTTAACCGTCATATCCTATCATATTTTATATCCGCTTCCGCTAATAAAGTTATTGGCTTGTTAGCCTACTAAATAAGTTATTACCCGGCCAGAAGAACCGATACGAGCTCTTAAGAGCATTTCAGTCGGCTTTTTTCTTAAGAGATTTGGAACAGAGAATTCTGTTGGAGCGAAGTCAACAGAGAGTGCTCTGTAGATATCAAAAAAAAAAGGTTTAGCTTAATTCACATTTGAACAGAAAGTTTTCTGATGACATTACTCGGCCCGTATTTTTCGGATCGATTCATTCTTATCAAAAAAGTAAAACCTCTTCCTACCCCCTCCCACCGCCTGGATTCGATTTCTATGTTCTTTTCAATTCCTCTCCTTCCTCTACACATGTTGTATGCTATTATGAACCTTGGACTATACCCCTACACCATGAAGCCTTGATTGAGAAATAGGTGCATATTAGACGTACTTCTTCTGCTCTGCATTATGCACTTGTAAATTGTAAAGTCAAAACATTACTTGCCAACGTTACAGATTATCAAAGCAAAGATATTGATTTGTTTATTGTGTGGAAATATTTACCTACATAATCTATATTTATTAAACACCTACCATCACCAAATTTTTTTCTACTGCACCATTAAAATATGAATTAAAACCTTTTTTCAAGCCTAAAACGTAATCATTGTTATGTTTCAGTAAAATAATTCTAATTATTTGTTTTATTGTATTACGCTTTGTTGCATTACAATAGCACATTGATTGATTGATGACAAAAAATTAATGTTTCAAGAAAAGAAATGTAGGGATAAAGATTACATTATATTTATAACTATGTACCCTAGACCTGTTTATTTACCTTTTAACAACTGACGAGTTTGTTTTATTATGCTGCTGATTGCATTTCCATGTTATAACAACCTATGACCTACAGTCAACACAGCCAGGCTTTATGACTCGAATGGCAGGACGGCAGGACGGAACTAAAATATTGGAGTGGAAAAATAAATAAAAAATGTGAAAAAATTGAGTTATTGCTCTAGTAACATCTCGGGTTCATCCAAAATTATTATTATACTAGCCGTGTAACAGACCCAAGTCACCCAAGAAATCTCCATATTTTAGAATACCACCCGTAATTACTCAATTTCAAAAATACTTGTCGTGTGGATGATTTCGACACACGAGCACGACGAAGGGCACTGCTCCAATTCAATGAAACTGGACACAAACGATGCTCTTTTAGCGTTAGTGATTTGGAAGATTAAAATAAATAAAATATACTATATACTTGAATTATGCGCTAACTGAGGTTTACTGGGAACATTTGAGGGGAAATGGCAGCAATATTGGGAAAGACAAGGGTTTAATTCTGAATTCAGGGCACCAGGAAATCATAATTCAAATTTTCGAAATTTAATGCTAGTAATATCAATTTTAAAAGTGTGGGGAAATACGTGGAGAATGAAGAAATTGATTTTTTAGACCCACGCACCCACGTATATATACAAAGTTGCTAAAAGGAGCTTCAGGTGCCCTTCAGAATTTTCTCCTCTTTTTTTATGAACCTTTCAAAAAAATTTAAACTTTTTCAAAATTAAGTTCTCGTCGCACAAAGAATTTCAGGCTCAAATACATGGTATAGTATGAGACATAGAGTAAAATCATATTAAGTTTAGAGACAATTGTCGTATTTGTCCTATTTGTTGATGTAAAGTGAAAATTCACTACCTGGTTTTGTGAAATATAAATATCTTGTTATAACTCAATCCAGATTTTCAGATTGTTATGACCCCTTCTCAACCAAATAAACAAGGCAAAAAATTCAATTTTTCTATTAATTCGAAATTAATTGTATCTAAAAGGC
>JAQFYB010003286.1:0-20050 GCA_034694085.1 Pogonognathellus longicornis | reverse complement strand
CGCCAGTTTCATACGCAAAGCTTCTTTATCAAATGAAGGCACATCGCCTTGAGGTGTTTCTTGCCCCCTGTTGAACTCTTCATATAAATTCACGTTATGCTTCAAAACGTTTGAAAGTTTCAGCTGTAGTCCATCTCTCTCTTCCAACAACTGTAAATCCACACAATACAAATATTTTTATGAATATCAAAATTGCAAACTGCAAAAGTGAAAACATTATAATTAAGGTATAAGGAATTAAATGAACTTACCCGAGTAATTTCGATGGTAAGTTCTTCACAGCGTTGATCACGACTTTGTAATGCCTCTACCAGGCGAATCACTTCTCCATGCAGCGCTTTCTCTTTCATGCTACTACCCATCCCTCCTTCATTGTGTCTGAGCTCTTCCCAGCGCTGGAGGTGATTAAGATTGTCCATTTCCAATCTTCGAGCGTGAGTTTTTAATGATATATTTTCCTCATAACACTTCATTTCAGAACCTTCGATTTCTGATATTTTCTCCTGGAGAAGTTCTATTTTCCTTTCAAGGATAACCTTTTCAGCTCGTTCTGCCTCGAGTTGCTGCTGTAACGAAGAAACATCTGCCGACCCCGAGGTTAATAATGGTGGAATGTCTCCAGCATTTGATGGCGTTGCTAAATTGACATTTGTAACCAGCTGGGAGGACTGTTGTTCAAAGACGGGAAGCTGAGATGTAACTGGTGTGGAAGATTCGCCATCCCCATCTCCTCTTGCTTGCAATCCTTGAATTTCTGGTCCAAGAATTTGAATCCGGTGGTTTAGTTGGTTTATCTGTCCTTTGTACTCCTGATTCTCCTTTTGGACAAACTGCAACTCTTCAACCAAGGCGGAATTTTGTTGACGTAACGAATTAATGACTGCGTCGTCACTGACTGATAATTCTGGCACTGGCTCAAAGGAACCGTTATTGGAATTGGCCAATGAAGCACTGCTTTCTACTTCTTCCAGACGCCATTTCAATCCCGCGATTTCTTGCTCTAAATGTCTTTTCTGTTGTGATAAATCCTCTAATATTTTGTCCTGGTAATCTTTGACTTCAGTCAACTTATCATTTGCCTGCTCCATTATGTCCACCTTTTGTAATAACTTGTCCTTCTCTAATTGCAATTCGGTAATAACTTTAGACTTTTCTTCCACGGTACTTTCGTATTTCTTTACTTGACCCAGCAATTCATCCTCCAGAGCACTTTCCAAACTGAATTCCTTTTTCGTTTTCAGACTCTCGTTCTCCTTCGAAATACTTTCATACTTGTCTTTAAGCTGTTTGAATTTCTGCATCATTTTGCCATTACGAATTTTCAGTTCTCGAATTTCATTTAATTGTTTCTGTTGCTCAATTTCACGTTGCTTGGCCTCTTCCTCGTTGGTAGGAGCGGCAGCTTGGGTTGTTACATACGACGTAGCTCTAATAACATCTTCAAATATTTCTCCAGATGAACTGGGGGCGGGGGTAACAGGTTTCTTAGGTCCACTGACTGCTTCCATGTCCAGCAGTCGCTGGATATTTCTTTCTCTCTCAGATTTCAGTCTGGTAATCTCGTCTTTGAGACCAGCGATTTCTTCCATAAGCTGCTCATTTTCATGGCTAATCACATCAAAACTGACTTTCCATTCAAGAGATTTTGCCAACTGACTGTTAGTTTCATCCAAATTGATTTGCAATTCCGCCAGCTGAACTTCCAGTTCGTAAATACGGGCATCCTCCTCGCCTCGTTTGGTGTCTTCAGTTAAATCAATGTCTCGATACTGCTCCACCTCCAACCCGAACGGCTGTGCAGCAGCTCCGCTCATCGTGTTCAACTGAGAAACATTTTGCTGGGTCATCGTCGTTTCTTGAATGTGAGTTGCGATTTCTTTGTTGTGTTGGGACATTAACTCTTCTCGTAAATTCGTGATTTGAGCGAAGGATTCCTGCATTTGGCTTATATAATTGGCAATCTCTCCTTTCTGCTGATTCAAAATTTCATCTCTGCTTCGGATTTGCTGTTCTAATTCCAAAATGTGCGCTTCAGTTGCTGTACATTTCTCAGCGTACGCTTTATTTTCTTTTTGAAGAAGGTCTTGCATAGCATCCTTAGCTGAAGCGTCTAACTGCATCTTCAAAATTGTGTCTGTAGCTTCCTTACTTTCACTGATAGCCATGTCAGCTTCTTCTCGTACTACCCTCATACGATTATCGTTGGATAGAATTTTTGCTTCGTACGTTTCTAGCTCACTCCTTAGGTAATTCACTTCTTCATCTCTCGCCATGATTAGGTGATAGTTACCCAAAAGTGTTGTTTCATACTCTGTTACTTTCCCCGTGAGATCAACCCTATCCCGGTTTATCTCTTCAATACTACTCTGCTTTGATTGTAATTCTGTTTGTTGACTACCAACTTTCTCTTTCAATTGGTTTATTTCTTGCACATACAAATTTACTTCGGCCATTTTCTGTAAAATGGTTTCGTCTTTGGTTCGTAAATCTGCAGCTAACGATTCAATTTGATCACTGTAAGAAATAATCTCATTTTTATGTTGAATGATTAGATTATTCCTCAATTCATCCTTAGCTGTGTTGTCCGATTGAAGACTCATCAATTGCTCATGTGCTTGTTTTGTTTGCTCATCGTACTGTTGAACGGCTCTTTGTATTTCTTCTTCTTTTCTAGCAGCGCAAGCATTTAATTCTTCGGCCTTTTTCTCAAACAGAAGCTTCAACTCGTTGCAGCTATTCATTAGTTCAGTGATGTTTTCGTTCTTTTCATTAAGCAATGCAAGAAGTTGGTCATGCTCCTCTATTAGCTTTCGAATATGCTTGTCACCCTCGTCTTTGATGGAAGAGTTGGCTGCCCAAAGGCTAGAGTTGTCACTGCTTAAGTCTTGCAGTCTTTCATGCAGAGTGAATAGCTCTTCTGAATATTCATTATTTTGCTTCTCGGTTTCTTCGACTTTCTTTTTCCAAGCTTTAGTTTCACTCTCCAATTTCTCCTGACTCTCCTTCAGTTGACGCATAACGTTGTCCCTCTCCTCCTTGATTGATACATTAGCAGCCACCAGGGTGTCATATTCCGAAGTCAAATTTTCGCTTCGCTGAGTCGCGTTAGCCAATTCAGCTGACATATTAGCAAGTTGTTTTTGCGCTTCTTCCACCTGACAGGACCACATTATTGCATCATTTTGGAAACCAGTTTGAAGGTTCTCAAGTCTACTGAAATACTCGTCTCTTTCCTGCTTAACGGTTGCAAAATTCATGTTCTGCTCTAAGAGATCTTCGATTCTTGCCTGTAATTGATTAATAAAATCTGTCATTTCTCGAGCGCGTGTTTGGGCTTCTAGTATTTCACTCTCCCATTTCAAGGATTCGGATTTTAATGCAGCATTAAGTCTATCGGCAAATTTAGATTCAGAATCCTGTGAGGCAGTCAAATCAGCATTCATTTGTGTAAGTCGTTTCACTTCTTCCTGAAGATAGGCCACCTCATTTGCGAAGGAATTTGCTTGCGTTCCTAACTCTTCTATCTTGGAGATCAGCATGGTGCTATGTCTCTGAAGTTCTTCTTCAGTTTCTTTTAACTTTTGGCTACAACAGTCTCGAGCCTCTTTTGTTTCGTTTAGAGTCTCTAATAAATTCGTGTTGTCGTTTGCGATTTCTTGATTTTTTGCTGTCAGTGACTCTATTGCTGTTGACATTTGGAAATGCTGGGATTGCGCGTCTTGTAGTTGAATCATTAGGGAAGCTACTTTGTCGGCCTGCATAGTGAGTTCTTCAGGTTCGATATGCTGAAGTTTGCATTTCGTGTCTTCCGACTTGTCACTCAAAGCTGCGTTTTGTGCCATTAGCTCTTGAGTCTTAAACAAACTAATTTGGCTATTTTTCTGCTTCAGTGTTACTAAAGCTTTGCGCAGCTTGTCTTCCAACTTTTCGCATTTTACTGTTAAACTTTGAATATCAGTTTCTTTAAGACTTATTGATTCTCGGAGACGTTGGAGTTCCTCTATAGTATCATCATTGGCTCCCTGAGCGATTGCACTGTTCTGTATCTCTTGCAACTTACAGCTTAAACTGGTCTGTTCAGCTGCCAATTGTTTGTAAGCCTCATCTTTTAATAACTGACTTTCTTGTAGTGTTTGCACTTCTGCAGCCAGCATCTGCTCCCGCATTGTCTGTTCAACTATTTGGTTGCTTCCTAAACTTACAGTGGACCGTAAAGATTGTAACTCTTGTTCCATTTCATAACTGGAAGCTATTAATGGTTGCAATCGCTCAAATTCTTCAGTCATTTGAACAATCTGTTGTTCTCTTTCCGGCAAAATCTTCTTGAAATTTAACAGTTCAGTACGATTGTCCTTCAGCTCGCTTTCTAACTCTGATAAACGTATTTGGATGCTGTTATACTCGGACGACATAAATTGATAGCCCTCTATTGTATGAACTAATTCTTCGTTCAAACTGGAAATTTCCTCCGTGAGAGAAGCAACTTTGGCTTTTAAAGAATCATTTTCTTTGCTAATATCCGATTGCTGATCGGCTGATAGATCCTGAGATTTTACTCGAACAAACGTCTCTTCTTCTACAGTAGACTCTTCGGAACCAGTAGATATCATCATTGCACTGGGCTTTACCACCTGGGAGTCAACAGCGTCAACTAAATCTTCAGTATCAGTGGTTTGATCCACCTTTTCAACCACTGGAACATTTTCAACGCTTTTCGACTTTAGATTGTCAATTTCTTTCAACAGATTCAGTTTTTCTTGTGAATAGGCATCTTCAAGTTCCTCCGAGGCTGCGAGTTGCATTTGAAGAGCAACTTGTTCTTCGCCAGATGATCTTTGTAGCTTTTGTAGCTCACTTTCAATACTATTAGAACGATTAGACAACTCTGCAAACTCTGCAATTTTAATTATATAATTTAAAAACAGTTAGGTTAAACAGGTTATAAGATATCTGTTAGATGGGTATATAAAATTAAAATTTACCTTCCGCAGCTTTGGTTTTGTCATTTTCAAGAAGATTTACGGATTCTTTTAGGTTAGTGTTTTCTTTCACAAATTCATCGTTGGATTTCTGTAAGGTTTCAACTTCAGCTAACAGTTCTTTATGCGCGGCTAGATAAAAATAAGTAAAAGTTTTTTAATAACACATTTGGACTCGACTAACTTTTTCCAAGTCAAAACTAAGCATTAGTTAAATAAAATAGCTGAAATGAGAATCACTAATTTGCAATAAATTAATAAGGATGCTTGGCACCTTTTGATTTTAATCCCCAACGCGTAAACTAGGTGTATGTTAGGTACGATAATTTGGTAAGTTAAATTGCTTTCATAATATGCAATACTTCAATTAAATGTGGTAAAATCATTGAAAATTAAAAGAAGTTTTAAAAGACCCACATACTGAATAAAACAATTTCCATCACCAATAGCATTATCCTATCCAGTTATTATTATTAATTAAGCAATTATCCTCATTCATTGAAATTTTTTGTATGCCGATTTTCCTTTTCCAAATACCACGATGTCATTTTTATATGGCAATGCAACCCATTTTCTAATTTCAAAAATCTACTGTGTCTAAGTAATAAACTACTATCGTATTAGTCACATTACAATAAATTAATAGATCAACACATAAATATACTATTAACAAAGAAGCAGCGAGGCAAATACAGCTTCCTTTTCAATCCCAAAGTAACGCTTTCACCAAATATGTTAATTTTTACATGAGATACATAAAGTAACCGCTAAAACATAGTTTCGTCTCTTTAAACTGGCATTTGCACGTTTCAAAAATATGTTTGTAAAAAATCATATTGAGTGCAGGTAAAAGGAGGTAAACCCAAAATAAGTAAAGAAAATATTACAATAACTACATTAAGTTTAAAACCAGTTTCACAATATTTAAACCTAATTTTAATATTTTACAGACAAACCTTGCGTATAGGAAAACGGGCAAAGGATACAAAACTCTTACAACCACAAATATTAGAACAAGGCACTATACATAACAATCATAATTTTGCTAAATTTTGCTAAGGGGGTCATCTCTATAAGATGACAACTTTTTTAAAAAAACTCGTCATTATTATGAAATATACAGATAAAAGTGGATAGGGATAGGACAGGAATGGCGAAGCAAAAATAGCAATTTACAGATGTCTTTGTAGAACATAAATGACATTTGCCATTTTGTAATTCATTGTCAACATGAGATATGAAAAGTAAGCTTTATTTGATTTACCTTGCTGCTCATCAAAGTCTACCAGATGCAACAGCAGATTACCTTTCTCTTCCTCTAATTCAGCAACACGGTTTCCCAAAGAAACGATTTGGGCTTGCAATGCAGCCTGAAATCCAGTAAAAATTATTTGTGATGTAACATAAACGATACAAAGTACAAAAGACGAAATCTGTGCAAAAGTAATGACGTTTAAATGTTAACCAACTTTACCTCATCATTTTCTTTTTCTTTTTCCTTAATTGCTTTCAATTTAGATTGGAACTGCGATTTCAGTTTTTGCATCAAGCATTTTGATTTTTCCACAGTATGGGTCAGTTCTTGAATTTTTCTTTCTTTCTCCTCCAATTCTTGTGCATGCCTGTACTCAGTCTCTTTCACGATGTCTTCTTTTTGAGTAACCATAAAGACAAGCTCCTCTTGCAGCTCTGCGGTTTTTGTAACCAAATCGAATCTCGCAGTTTCCAATAATCGCAATCTAATTGACAGAAACATTTCATATTAAAATTTCAACCATCTTTGTAGCATGTGACATTCTTTGACAAAATTACTTCTCAGACTGCTGTGAGAGTTCGGTATTAATGCGACTTTTTTCAGTCTTCCACGTTTCTTGTGCAGAACTAAAATTTCGCTGAATTTCAAAGAGAGTCTTTTGTGTTACTTTTAACTCTTCGTCTTTGGCATCCAGCTCCTTTAAATATTTACTCTGAATGACATTAGCAGCTTCATTTTTGCTTCCAATCATCTTCTCTTTCTGCTTGACTGTATCCTATTGTCACATATTTATATATATTATGCCAGTTAAGCCCATACCTTCAATGTGTAATGATATAAATATGAATGATAAATGGATTACGTTAAGCTCAATGACAACTCGATCGCATTCCATCATTTTTGTTTCCAGTGTTAATATTTTATGATCTCTGTCCTTAATTTGTTGATATAATTCCAAAAACTTCGGATGACTCTCCTGTAAAAAAGTTGGGTTTAGATTATTCGTATTATTATGTACCTACCTAATTAAATATATTGCATTCAAATATCTTTAACATACAATACGATTTGAAGCTACTCCGCTTCTATTAAAACTTTGGAATGATGTATCCCTTCCCATTCCTAAACTATCAAGCAAACTGTCAACATCTGATTGTGACGGTCTCGGAAGCATGGGCATTGAGGTGGTGGTGGCTAATCTTGACCTACATAAAAACAATTATGATTTAAAATGCAATTTTAAATACATAAATAATAAGTATGATTTAAAATATCTCGCGATGCTTATTTATAGATAAAACGTGAGGAAATACAAACATACTAACATACATCACGGAAATAGACGTATTTAATTAACGATAAATGTAGTTAAAAAACAACATGATATCTAGGACTTACTTGGCTTGGTCGTCCTCCAATTTTTTCTTTAACTCCATAAATTTATCACGACCACCCATAACAGATATTTCCGTAGGACTGCCGATTGGTGATAAAAAGTCGTCATCTTCGGTAATTTGCTCCCTCATTCTTGCAATACGACCATGCAGCTACAATTAACAAATTCCGTAATATTATTATAAATGTAATCTGCATTTTATGTTATAAGAATAATTAAATGTATCGTCTCTGAATTCAACTTACACCAGAGTTGGAGCTAGGTTGAATACTAATACCGCTTTCATGTTCTATCTCTTCGTCTGAAGACATGGCTTTCAAATCCAAGTTGTCGGCAGACATTCTTCAAATATTTAATTAATATTGGCACTTTAACACATGGATTAAACTTTCAGTACTACAAACATACGGGCAGTCTTTCTAAAACAAACAAACAAACAAACTTAATTAATTATTCAATGAAGTATAATAACTCTTTGGTAAAATCATTATTACCTCGTTAAATAAATCTTAATACAGTATGCAGTGCAGGTACTCAATTGGCAGGTATGTTTTATTGTCGTTACTGTAAATATACTTTAGTTAATAGCACCATCAACACTGATCTCTATCAATCCAGGTGCCACGGTTGTTACTTGCACATTCTACATTATTAACATCCTCTATAAAAAAGAACAAAGAAACATCAAATACAACGCAATTATTAATGAAATATATTACTAAACAATGCAAGCAACACAAACACTTTATACCATAATATTGTTAATATGTTTACATTATACACCCAGTAAGCTTGCTCCTTCTTCGTTCGTTATATTTTATACTTACGCAATTCAGGATCAACTGCAATACTGCAAAGGTAAAACAAAACAAAATTAACGAATATATTAAACTCAAGCTAATGAATAATTATTATGAGCTAGTAAAGATGTCCCATGCTAAACTGAAGTTAAACACCACAATTACTTTGATTCTACAGTCAACAGTTAAGATTGATAAATGATCCTAAGTTTGGTTCCACAAAATACAACCAACACAACTAACAACAATCAACAATTGCACCCATAAAATTCAGAATTTAAAAAATGCTCAACTAATAATGAATTTCCATAAAATATATCTAAATTTTTGGTAGTCAGGTGGTCAGCTACCAATAATTAATTATAATGATCAACCTCAATATAAAACAGATGCTGATCCAGTTTTCCGCCTGGCACCTGATAACGTTGATTTTCTTTGGTTTTTGGTGACACCGACACCCATACAATAATACGTATTTATGGTAATTATCGGTGCTTTTATAATCAATAGTAAATATCGCTGCAGTTATCAATTATCAATCACTAATCTGTTGTCTGCTCTGTGTCAACACACTGATAATTAGCAAACAACTAATAGAATACACACTCAACCAACATTCAGCATTCAACATTCAACATTACAATCAACATTGCATTCTTTGAAAGTTGAAAGTTTACAATGATTTTCACTGTTATTTTAAGTGCTTTATACAATCAACAATTGTCAAATAATGTTAAAATGTTAATCAAATACCTGGTAAAGAAGAATAGGACAGCGACTGATGAGAAATTACTGAAAATCGTAGTTTTATTTTAGTCGTCAAATCGTGGATCGTGGGCAGTCTTCACTTCCTAATCACAACACCAAAAGTTGAAAGTCTCAGACAGACTCGAAGCTGTAAACAGTAAAACAAACTAGAAAACACATCATCATTCAAAAAGACAATGCTGATGTGTCGGTCCGGTGACGGCAATTAAACAACTTTAATCAAGTTGATACCATACCAACACAGACAAAAATGTTGAATGGGACTGTGAATGGTGAAAGTAATAATTGGAATTGTAAAACTTTGTAAGTTGTGGAAAAGTAGACTTTCGGTCGGCCTTCTGAATTATTGGACACCTTGCATGCCACGTTGTAAAACTCTTCGGAGAGGGAAGTCGCAAGTCGCAACTCGCAAGTTACATACACTGCACTTACAGACTTACATGAAATTCAATAAATGAAAAATACATACAACATTCTAGTAAAAACTAGCACTCTGCTTCAGATCAGAGTATTCAGAGGACCGGAAAAACGAAACGACAAAAGCTAATCTCACTTAACAGAGATTTAATGCAAATAAATAATTAAATATTAATTATAGTTTGGTATTCTTCGGCCTCTAGAAGAAGAGGTATATTCTAATGCATAAACAAATGACTTTATAAATATGAATGAATTAGTTATTGCATTTATAATGATTTGATTAATAAACCATTTAAAATGATTAAAGGATTTAGACCCTTGGTAGTTGTACTTGTATTTTGGTGTGTGGAGTGGTGTTCTGTATTCAATGTATAAGGAAAAAACGGAACTTGAAAATTCTTATGAAAATGGATATTACAAGGTTATTTGCCACATTAGAGCACCCGGTTTTGTGGCATAAATACAAAATAGCACAATTTAAGAATACATAACACAATATAGAAATGTTTATCAATTTATCATTGAAAAATAATAATGATCCGAGTCCCGTTGTAAGTCAGGGCATAAAAATAATTCAAGCCTTGTGACCAACCAGGGCACTTTACGAAAGACGTGATTTTATTTTAATCCCCAGTTAAATATATAATTAAAACCTTTGTTGTTTGTAAGACTCGCACTGAATTTCTGTTGAATATCTCAATCTATCTTTGTCTGTAACCAGTAACCGATTTAAATGTTTTCTCACTTTGTGGACTGACTGTATACACACAGTATGCTGCTAGCTGTGTTGTGTTGAAAGAATTGCTTCATGTTATAGTTATGTTATGTTCTGGAGTGAAGAGGCGGTGACGAGGTTTATTTCAATTTTGCGGTTGAATTTAACTTGTAAAGATGGCAACAGATGTTCAAAAAATTAACAGGTGGTTCTAAGGCAAGGTTTACAATTGATTATGCACTATTCAATAATAATATTTTTATTTACTGGTGATTATGAAAAACAAAACTTCAGTGTCCTTACTCGTTAGTCATGTTTATTAATGATTCCTGTTTCTCATTGTATTTCTTGTACAGTACAACCCAATCGAATCAAAAACATAATATGCGTTGAGAGTTGAAAGCGATGCAAATGATTGATACTTCGATCCTCTGAACTTGACACTATTCCTACAAATTCATCAATTCAAGTACTCATTACGGACTACAAAAATTGGGACATTGTCAGACTGCAATGATTTCAAAGAAGCCAATGCTCATTCAGGTCGACAGAAAGAAATAATTTAGTCGCTAAACACGCATTTGTGTGACTTGAATTTAGATGACTTTATGAAAGTTTTCAGTTGTAATTTCTGTTACAAAATACAGAATCAGTATTATGGGTCTACACACCAGAGGCAGAACCGACAGATGCAGTATACGTAAAAATTGAAGAAGCCATTGTGAAACTGAAATTGGATACTAGAAGATTTTATGAAGTCAATCAATCTTTTCAATGTGATGTTTGGCAAACATGTTCGCGGCTCGCTCTGTTCGCCGATGCTGAATGTTCATATATTTCTATAAGATAATTCGTTAATCAGCTCTATATCCAGGTAACTATGAATGTTTTTCAGACTATTTAGACTTAATAAGGTAGGTATAAGGCTATTACCATCTTTTAAAGGTAGCTAATCTTTTGTTTTGCCTTCTCAACTTTGCATTAATTTTTAAGTCGGTTCTTTACGATGGAATACAGTTCTCATGGAAGTATCCTGAATGTGAAATAACCCGGCTTCCGGCTTGGAGTATAAAGTTACGACTGTAGAACTTGTTAGCTAGTATTATTATACAGGGTGTTCATTTTATCTCTGACGGTTTACAAGTGCTTATTACAACTACAAATGTCAATGAATATAAGTGATGTAGTACATCAAATCAAAGCTAAAGATTCAAAGTTTTATTGGAAATACGCCATTTGTATAATGAGTAGCGATTTACGGCTCTAATCAAAGACAACAGATTTTAAACGAAATAGCATCATTTTTTGTTTCTCATGGAGAGAATTTTTAATCTTCATCGTTCAATTTTCGTTTTAATCTATTCTCTCTTTTTCACATTAATTAGTTTTCACTTCCGGTTGCTTTCCATCGCTAAAAATACTTTATTGAACGATGAAGATTAAAAATTCTCTCCATGAGAAACAAAAAATGATGTTATTTCGTTTAAAATCTGTTGTCTTTGATTATAGCCGTAAATCGCTACTCAGTATACAAATGGCGTATTTCCAATAAAACTTTGAATCTTTAGCTTTAATTCGATGTACTACAACACTTATATTAATTGACATTTGCAGTTGTAATAAGCACTTGTAAACCGTCAGACATAAAATGAACACCCTGTATTATTAATACGGACTGTCCCTAACTGAACGTGTACAACTGCTAGCAATAAGTGTACCACTCGATCAGATATGCATAATTGCAAAAGCTTTATGCATAATAAAGCTAACTGTCTAACTGATAAAGTTGTGAGTTGATAAAAGCCGTGAATTCATTCGATGTCATCGCAGTGTGCAGAAAATTATTGTCCCTGTCAGTCGTTTATACGTTTCTCCTTCTTAATTTTTATTTTCATTTCCTTTTCTTAAAATTTCAGATGGAGAATCATCAAAATGCCCTTAGCGAGTCGGTCAGCGAAAGTCACAAAGGAGCAGGAAGATTTTGCTGAATGGACGTCTGAACGTCTGAGTATATAGAACCAAATCTCCAAGTGCAGTCCACTTTGAGGAAGACAGTCCGCCAGTAAAAGCCTCCAGAGAGAGAAGTCGTTCGGTTTCCAAAAAGAGAGAAGTAGAACAAGATTATTATGGTAAAGAAACCAGTGTAGCATCTTTCTCAAGACACAGAAGCCGTTCCAGAAATCATCCGTCGAAATTTCTAAAGCATCTCCGCAAATAGCTCGGGAAGGAGCCTTTGATCCAAACAATCTTACTTTCATGTGGAAAATCTCAACTGCAGAGGCTAAAATCATAGAATAAGTTTGCACATTTAATTCAGGTATAATTGCCGTAGCCCATACACTATTAATCAAGGTTCTGAGAGGTACATTAGTCAGACTGAGATATTGATTTATGAGAAATCAAAATAGTGTATTGTAATTTTTTCAGGGATCATATGGACTTCCATGTAAAGTTGACAATAGAGCGGGATGAGAGTCAAGGGAAAAAGAAATGGACACAAATATATAGTTGGAGAAGCGCATATTCCTGGAAAAACGGACGTGACTATTGGAGGAGGTTCTTACATGGTTGTACGTAGAAAAATATCTGTACCTTATTTTATTATAAGCTAAATACAACTTTTCATCTTGTACTTGATTGTTTGGTTTCGATTTAGGACCTTCAACCAACCAATCGAGATCATATGGGCGTCAACAGTTAGAATTCTACATTGATCTACACGATAACGAACGCTATTAGTACTTTTAGTATTAACTGCAGCTAGAGGTATATAGTACTATACAGAGCTATATATTATTTATTTATCTATAATGCATGTATTCATGCATTATTACAATTGTTTAGTATTAATTATTTTCTGCATACTTTTTCCGTAGTAGTTGCTATTATCCTTAAAACCATAGACTTTTAAACGCTAAAATGTAACTACCGTTCCTAGTTAGCATATTCTATTGATTTTGTATTAATTAACCTCGTTTGCCTATAGAGGTATATGTAGTAATAACATTTTTTCAATACAAATCAAATCACATTTCGTAAATCCCCTTCACATTTCTGTCTCTCACCGATTCACTATGGGCATGTTGATGATTTTTTGTCTGAAATTTTAAGAAAAGGAAATGAAAATAAAAATTGAGAAGGAAAAACGTATATACACATGATATATATGCATATACTCTTTTACACAAAAAAATTAGTGTAATACAAAGTGATTGTCCAAAGACACGGTCAACACAATTTAAAGCACATTAACATGCTGAAAAAACATGTTAACAAAATAACAATTTAAATACTGTAGCATAAACATTAACTACTCATGAAATGGCTAACATTCAGGGAGATTAGACAATTTAATATTTACACAATTTATTTTATGCATATTTTGTACATGTACATTATATTAGTCAAGTTCATTTATTTTATCAATTTTATGCAATCACAATTAAACTTTTCATGACAAGCCGTATTTGTTGAGCTGTGGTGTAGAGGTATGCATCAGTTTGCAAAGTTTGCATTGCATTTCAAACGAATACATGCAAATAAGCATTATAATTTGCTATTTCGTTTAAATATTTTTCACATTCATCCATTAAAAAACAACCATAGGCAATAAAAAAATACTAGAGCTTGTGCACAGTGCTTTATTTAAACATTGGGGATCGTGGGAGTGGAGGTTGAGCGATGCAAAAATGTACCTAGTAGGTTTATATTTCATTGGGGGCCGCGGGTTGAGGGGTACATGGTTGTCGGGTTAGGTGTTTATAGTGCATTGGAAAGTCGCGGGTTGAGGGGTACATGGTTGTCGGGTGGCGGGTTAAGTGTTTATAGTTCATTGGAAGGTCGCGGGTTGAGGGGTACATGGTTGTCGGGTGGCGGGTTAGGTGTTTATAGTTCATTAAAATCTGCTGTATGACATTTTATGATTTTATGCATTAAATGATCGTTTAGCCTTTCGTACTCTGTAGTATTATCATTATTTACTTTTATTGTAGTTTGATTTTATTAAAACCCTATTACATATCATAATATCCATGATATTATTTGCGATTGTTGTATAAATGTTTGTTAAATGTAAAGTCATGGAATGGTAATGCTATCGATTTAAGAATCACAAATATCACAAACACAGAATTACATAACACAACATAATTCTGAAATCTCTTAGTTGTTCGTAGTCTTTTTATTTTAGATACATTATGTTGTATTGTACTTTACTACTCTTATTCTGGTTTTTCTACTCGCTCCGATCATCCGATTCTTAGGGAGTTTTATTCTCCAATCCGGTGTCTGCATTGGCATGAAGTTAAGGAACGACCCGTAAAAAATCTCATGTCTCCCATACTTGTGATAATGATCGTATAAATATGAAGGATTGTATATATATACACTATAATATGTATCTATCGGATGAACTAGTTTAAGCGAATACGACATTCTCTATATAACATAATTTTAGGCACAAAATATACAATGTGCATACTACAAAGTACATCGTATCTTGTAAGTTAAATGTACATGTTTTAAGCATGCAGAAACCGACAGACCGATAGTGCAGAAAATAGAATACTTTTTGTTTTGTATGGTAGAAGATGAGTGAAGTGAAAAGTGTATTTTAGACGTTGTGGATAGTGTGTGAATGTTTACACCGAAGGTATTTGTAACTGTAGCGTGTTGTAATTATGTGTATGGCATGGCATGGACTCTTCGAGATAGGAATTTCTATTTCTGAATGGGCTTCTTCAGTATACCCGCAACCCGAAGTCTCCGCACAATGAGTGGAGTAGCTGTCAAAGTAATAGTAATCCGAACGGGTGCAAATACCTTGTGCACTGCGTAAGCAATGACAAAAGTGCTGGCTCCTTGTGTGATTTTGCTCTGTAAAATACTCTCTCCCACACCGATATTCTTCAGCATCTCCACCACATCAAGTCCACTGCCAAACAAATTAAACCAGGACATTGGAATAGATCAAGACAATCATAATTAAATTTAGTCATCATTTTACATGTATCAGCAACATCTCCTGCTTTCATCTCCGCATTAACAAACTATCTGGCATATAGCATACAAAAAACTAATCCTACTATCAGCACTTTTTATCTTCGGGCGTTTATAGAAGCAAAATGGAAGGGGGTTTTAGTATTTCATGTTATACCCGTCAGTCAACCAACCTAATAAGGAAAATCTTCGCAATTCCACTATGCATAATTAAAACAAGGAAATCTATTTTTCTATAAAAAAAGTATGTGTACAGAGCTTTCTCAACAGCTCAAATATAATTTTTTTATATTTCTAAATATTAATAAATAAAAATGTAATAAATGATGGGTTGTGGTTAAAATAAGCGTTGTAATTAGAAAACATTTCGTAAATAACATTCTTTCAACCGAGAGCGTCAGAATAATTCTACTGGTACAAATTACAGTTATTAAAGAAATAAGCTGCCAAGTAATTTAGTCACTAACTAAAATCATATCTGGTAAAAAACTTTGATACAATTTACGAACCTCGATACAAGGACGTAGAAGAATCCCAAAGAACATAGGGACATGGCTATATGAAAGACGATGACGGTGGATCCATAGTCTTTTACAGCCTGTTTCAGCAGACCTTTTTTGCTCACGGTATTATTTGCAACCACCGTTTCAGTTTTCGGTTCAGAATTATTCCCAGTGGGTGAATGGTCTTTCACAGTTTCGTTCTCAACCTCCTTCTTCTCTTTTCCACTTTTCAGTTCACTAATGTTACTCTTCATTTCCGTTGACTCGATGGCAGCAGTTTTCGACAAATAAATCAATCTACTGTCCGATTTGAAAAAGTAGCTTCTATCACAATTTCTGCTTTTGCTTATAAGCAAGGAACCATTAATAAGGAAATCGTTTGTCTTATTGTTATTGTTAATTGTTTCACAATGCAATAAGGTATATGAGCGAGACAAGTCGGTTGCATTATGACCATGATTTATCCTGGGACGAATAATACTGCTATTTTTCTTATTTTGGGCTGAAAAATATTGCCCGACTGCCCAATAACTAACGTTGGATGACGAAAAATTTGCTTTTCCACGAAAACCTCTTGCAATACTAAGAAACTGCAATTCGGCATTTTGTATTGTGTGATTCAATAAAATTCCTCTTAGCTCACAAAGTGATGAGGTTTTGAATGAATTTGCCAGCTTCCACATTGTTCTTAAGTAACACAGTAAAAAACTCTAAAAAAATTATAAAGTAAAAAAGAATGAATATTTAGTCCTTCAGTAATTAAAAATTCTCAACCAGCACCAGAATTGCACAAATAAGTCGTCTTCTGCTGTCTGCATAAGACTTGAGACTCTTTAAATACTGATTATTTGCATTTACCTACTACAACATGCAAGAGTCAATTGATAATAAACAACACTTGTGTTGTACAAGATTAATTAATAAATACTAATTAACGTTTCATTATAATTATACGAATTGAAAGAACTTAAGAATTACACAGACTAGACGGTGTAGCGTATTTAGGCTTATTCTCTTTCTAATTCAAAAACTGCTCAATAAAGTGGAAAACTCTAACCGGGCGAGTTGTAGCACTGTTTAATCCCTTTGGAAATTGTCCACATAATATGACATACAAACTCTATGTGATTCTGTGATTGATCAGTTTTTGAATTAGGAAGAGTATAATAAGACGAAACTGTCTGTGTAATTCTTCCAAGTTCTTTCAATTCGTATTCCGTTGTCCGTATATAATAAAAACGTTAATTATGCTTAAAAAACAGTATTTTAGTAATGGCAAATAATATCCATTGTCTCCAATGAGTCCAATGTAATCCAACATGTAGTTCATAGTTGATAATTATGTTATAATGAAAAGCGATATAGGCCGGGACAGACAATATACAACTAAATACAATTACTTATCGGTTTATCTCTTGAGATTAAAAAACTGATTGATTTGCTTTTATGTCCACAACCTATCCTCAATTACAATCTCAGCAGAATCCAAGGACCAAATTACTTTCCAGTTTCCACATACACACACCTAGCACACCAACATGTATTGGAGAATTGGAGTTTCTAGTTAATTAACTTTTCACTAATCAAAAACACAATTGTGCAGTTTTTCAGCCGAATTCCCAGATGATAACATTAAAAAGTAAATTGGATCCTGTATTCGAATTTGTCCCGCTAGCCATGGGATGAAATATCTGGGTTCTAGGATTTTTGACTCGTTGTTGCCTCCCATATATTTCACACATGTAGTGCCAACGGAATGCAAATGTTGGTTGTACATCCCGAAATATCCAACGCTATGTCGAGAGCGAAAGGTAAAGTAGGCAGGCCAAAGCAAAGTAAAGAGTTGAGTTCTTCAGTTCAGCCTTGAGAAATATCGGGTCACTCGGAACACTGACTGAAGTGTGAAACGTAAACTCTGTAAAAGGAGATATAAATAAAATGCATAAAATGTTCACTCGCTCTAAAAATATCATAATAAAATATTTATATTTAAAATAGTATAATATTCTTCATTAATAAAGCTATGCAACATGCCTGTGATGCAATGCAACACATGTACACCACCACGACTAAAACTCAACAACTGTTGAACAACGAAAGCCTTTGAGACTTCAGTTCAGACAAATTCCATAATGCTTATAGGGGAGAAATGAGACGGGACCAGTTCGGTTTTCGGTTGGAAGCTCAGGGATTTCATGTAGCTTGCCGTGAACAATATATTTCTATAATTTGGGTACAGTGAAATGCTAAAAATCAATCTTGCTTTTTACAATAATTATGTTTCAGGCAGTAGTGACACTTTAATAATTAATACTTGGTTGAGAATTATTCTCACTATTAGTTGAGTTGAGTACGTGTTGTGTTGGCTAGGTTGAAAACAAGCCAAGAAAGACAAAATCGACTTTATATGAGTATGCCTTTTAACGACTCAAAGTAATGATATGCCTGTGTAGTAAATATTCAATTTTATAAATTATTGCCCATGAAATGAAAAATAGCTACTTAATTTTGATCATGAAGTGATAGGACCAGTTGAAGAGATGCGGAGAAATCCTGTAGAAAACTAATTGGAGCAAGGTAGAATGTCTGTCAAGTCTGACGCTCCAGAATGGAAACGGATGTAAGTACGATGTACTATGTATTGGAAGTGCAATTGAAAAGAGCAACGTTTCTTAATTTAGATTTATTCAATGGTCCTATGCTTTGCCAGTATTCCACAGTTGTACCTACTGCAAATTATTATGCTCCATTTACTAGTAGTATAGTATGCATGACTTCTATGCATAATATATTATTTCTGGGTACCTCTATAATACAGTACAGTGCAGTACCTAAATCTAAATTTATTTAATATGAACATGAAAATGTGTTTATTTCTGTTTTGCTTATAATTTAAAGCAACTAGATACAAACTAAGCATAAGCACTAGATTATTATTGCGCTGAATATCAAAAATGTTGTAAGCAACTACTAATCATAAGTCAACAACTACTAATTCTAACATTTTTCAATTTAATTTACAGTCCATTGGCGAAATTTACTTTGGTTGGTTACATTAACATCCTGACTGCATTTATATTAGTTACGAATACGTTTACGTTAGTCGTAGATATAATAAAACCAGGAGAACGATATATGATACTTCCCCATGGGGGGTTTTTTCCCCAAATGGGGGTATAACTATTTTAACCAACCTAAGTTAGATGGATCAGGTGGAGTGTATAGTTGTCACAGAATAACCTCAGACTCGAAACCACTGAGGCGTCGCAAAAATACAATGCCCCTTTATATTATTAACAATAGGCCTATTGTTCTTTTTGTGAGGCCTAGGTTTTTCGAGTTTGAGGTGAATGTGGAACAACATTAAGTTGAGAAGATGGAGTCATGTGAAGTCATTTGGAGCCAAATGAAGCCATATGAAGTCATATGGAACCATTTGAAGCCATATGAACCCATGTAGAGCCATATGGAGTCATGATAACCGTCGAGTGGCGTATCACTTCGATGAACCCGGAACGCAACATGTTGCATTTAAATCACCGAAGTAGCTCGTAACCCGCCTTTTAGGCAAGCTTAGCAACCCGTCAATGAAGTAGCCCGCCAACAGCGCCTAAGTAGCCCGCCACCCGCGCCTAAAAGTAGCCTGCCACCCTCGCCTAAGTAGCCCGCCACCCGCGCCTAAGTAGTCAGCCACCCGCGCATGAGTAGCCCGGCACCCAAACCCGACACCAACATCGTGCATTTTAAGTAATATGATATAAATAATGAAACTAAAATGTACATAGATTGCGGAGATATCAAAGATGCAAAATTAATTAAATACATATAGAGTAATAATTGGAGCGTTCAACGGAATAACGGTATACTGTACCCTACTATAGGGGGACAACTTGTGTACAGGTCATATTGCATAAAATTTAATTTACGAAGAGTGAAACTCGATACATGTTAAAAATTATTTGTTTATTGGTACTAACGTAATAACTAAAAAGTAAAGTTGTAGTTTACTTAACTTGAAAAATAGTGCTTAGGTATGAATGAAATAAATGAATTGATCGAAAACGGGAAATGTAGTTTCTCAAAAATAACTTTAAATATATTTTCAAAATAATAATATACAAAACTTAGTTCTAGAATACTAACTAACTTAAAGCTAAGAAAAGAAGTAGAGAACTCACGACAAGTCCAACTAGACCAAACTAGTATATAATCAGGG